>VZQC01014331.1:970529-1036848 GCA_009823505.1 Rhizomys pruinosus | reverse complement strand
TAAGAGTGCCGACTGCTCTTACAGAGGATCCGGGTTCGATCCCCAGCACCCCCATGGCGGCCGAGAACCGTCTGAAACTCCAATTCCAGGAGAACTCCAGTTCCAGGGGAATCCGACACCCTCTTCTGACCTCTGCGGCATTGCAAGACACGGGTGCACAGACTTGCATGTAGACAGTACATTCATACACATACAGAAATAAATAAAAATTAATAAAAAAAAATAGCACTCTGCCTCAATTTAAAAAAAAAAAAATTTAGTGGAGGCTAAAGACCTAGGTTGCAAAATGACCAAACAAAGGAAAAAAAAAAGAGAGAACACACTATGGATTCATTTTCCATTATTATTGTTATTATTATTTTGTCTTTTTGAGACAGGGTCTCCCTGTAGCTCCAGTTGACCTGGAACTTGGTATGTAGACCAGGCTGGCCTTGAACTCACAAAGATCCACTTGCCTCTGCCTTCCAAGTGCTGGGATTAAAGGCATGTGGATTCATTTTCTTTTTTTAATTTTACTTATTTTTTTATGTGTATGAATGTACTGTCTGCATGTAGGTTTGTGCACCCGTGTTGTGCAATGCTGCAGAGGTCAGAAGAGGGTGTCAGATCCCCCTGGAACTGGAGTTAAAGATGGTTCTCAGTTGCCATGTGGGTGCTGGGGATTGAATCCGGGTCCTCTACAAGAACAGTTGGCACTCTTAATGGCTAGGCCATCTCTCCAGCCCAATGGATTCATTTTCTTAAGGAAGGTTTTGAGGGAAAAAAGTAATATCCCAACAGCAAGTGAAGATACACGAAACTACTCCAGGTGAAGAAAAGGACTGTACAGTAGAGGGCATCAGAGCACTGAGCAGCCAGCAAGCCCACCTCTGAGCACCATCCAAGGTTTCCCAGAGCTTCAATGATCTAGGGCTGCTTACGACTGAATAAAGGCTCTGTAAACCCCATCAAAGTACTCTAGATACTTCAAGTTAATATTTTTAAACATGCAGTGTTTCTCCCTGCTGTTTTAAAGAACTCAAACAAACACTAATTCACATTCTAGTAATACTTGAAATAGTGTAAATAAGGTTAATTCAAAGTTTTCATGTAAATATTTGACAATAAAGCTCTCACCAAAAATTATTTCAAAAAGTAATTCTGGGTGAATACTTTAGCTAGTTATGTTAGAGTGAACAATTTAAATTACTACTTTCCATTTCCTTTGGTTTACTCTATTAATGCTCTAGATCTAACTACTCAAGAGAAAAGCTTTACCTGAGTAAATATTTCAAACTTGAAAAAAACCTCTTTATATAATGAATATATTTTATTCAATCCTAAAGAGTAGCTACTGGGGACAGAAAGAATTGTAAGAGCCAGGGGTAGTGCATGAACACAAGGAAAGAGTTTTCCAGGCTCTGAAATTTGCTCATATGAACTTGAAGCAATGGTGACAGCATGCACAAGACCCATGCAAACTCAAACCAAACAAAAACTAGCAGAGAACTGGGGAAATGGGTAGGAGGCCCTGACCTTAGTGGAGGGATTACTAACAGCTGATCATTGCTAGGTGAGAGGGAGTTGGTTTTCTCTGAGTAACACTAGAGAGGCTGACCAGGCTCCAGTGGATGAACTCACACCAAGGGACATCTGGGGACAGAAAATTTTCTTGATAGGCCTTAACATATGTAACAGAATGCATGAAGTGTGTGTGGGGGGGAGGGGGCTAACTAGGGGGATGCAGATAGGGGGGTCTAAATATGATTAAGATGCACTGTATAAAATGTACAAAAATTCAATTAAAATACATATTTAAAAAGGGGAGTAAAAAAAGTATAGTTATTCAAGTTACACAGAATAAAAGTAGTAGAAAATTAGGTAAAAACAAAAAAAATATGTTCACAAAGGAGATGGGTAGGATCAAGCAAGACGGTGGTTCTGATAGTGATCTACAGATCTTCAAGACACTGATCTGCTTGTGTATGTTAGGAAATACATAATTTCCCAAGATATGCCTGCTTACAGAAGTTATGAATAAAATGAGGAAACCTACGAAGAAATGTTAATTGGGGGAAAATACTTATATATATTTATAAGAACATGTATTTATGGGTTGTATTTGTTTCCACTTTTAGAGCTACTTACCTATATGGGGACTGAACTGATGTTGCTACAGTTGGCATGGCAGTTGCAGTAAGCATTTTTGTTGCTCGGGTCACAGCATGTGTTAGAGTGGGGCCACCAAGTGCAGAGCTGGCTGCCTATAAAGTATGAAATAATCGTTCTGTATCAGGGTTTCTCAACCTGGCCTCTGATATTTGAGGCTTAACTTTCTGTTGCAGAAGGCTGCCCTAGCTATTGCAAGATACTCTAAACACTAGATGCTAAGAGGGCTCCTCCTTCTGACTATGACAGTCAGAGAGGTTTTTAGATGATATCAAATGAGCCTGGTAAGAGCTAGTGAGATGGCTCAGCAGGCAGAACATTGCTATGAAAGTTCAATGACCTGGAGCCGGGTGTGGTAGTGCACGCCTTTAATAGCAGCACTTGGGAGGCAGAGGCTGGGGGATCTCTGTGAGTTCAAGGCCAGCCTGGTCTACATAGTGAGTTCCAGGGCAGCTGGGGCTACAGAAAGACCCTGTCTCAACAAATTAAAAAAGAAAAAAAAAAAGTTCAATGACCTGATGTGAATCCCTGGAACCTAGGTAAAGTTGGAAGGAGAGAACTCACTCCACAAAAGCATCTACCAACCTCTACTAATGCACCATGGTACATTTATACCACCAAATCAATCCCAATCCCTCTCTTTCTCCCTCCCTCTCTGAACTTGGGTCCTCACACTTGTGCAGCATGCACTTTTTCTGCTAAATCATCTTTTTAGCCCCTACAGAGTGGTGAGTGACCATAACACAAATGTAGGTAGATATATATATAATATATATATATATAGTATAGTATATATATACAACACACACACACACACACACTCTCTCTCTCTCTCTCTCTGCTCCCTTCCCCTCTTCTTCTTTTTTTTTTTTTTTGGTCTTTTTGAGACAGGGTCTCCCTATAGCCCCAGCTGTCCTGGAACTCCCTCTGTAGACCAGGCTGGCTTCGAACTCACAAAGATCCACCTGCCTCTGCCTCCCAAGTGCTAGGATTAAAGGCGTGCGCCACCACACCTGGCTCTTCTTCTCTTTTTTGAAATTAAGAGTCTCCCTGTCACCCTAGCTGGCCTGGAACTTACTACATAGACCAGGATGGCCTTGAACTCACAGAAATCTACTCAGGCTAGAATATATTTCTATCCTGGGAGCATCACAGCAAATACCTGTTTTCAAAGCTACAACATGGTATTTCTGATAAAGAGTCCAACAGGACTGAGCCACATGTATGAGCACTACACATAATATAAAAATGTAAAATTATAAAGGGGTAAAAAGCATTCATTTAAGAGACAAGTTAATAAACTCTGTTACTCACTTCTAGTCTTGTGTAGCAATCAGCAATGAATTTCTTATGTAAGGACACTGAATCCTGAAAGTATGAAGGGTATAAAAATTAAAATTAGACTTTGGCATTTAGTTATAATCATTATTTAGGACAAAATACTAAAATACGTCAAACTGGGTGTATCACAACTTACCAATAGCAAATATATAATTTTTTAATATCTTTGTGTCCGAGTAACTTTATTCCTTGTATACTCACCTTCTTTAACCTAGGATTTAAATTAATGTAACTATAGTTAATGATTAGCTGAATAGCTTCATTAGCAATCTCTTCATCTGGTGATTCCATGGCTATTTTCCAAATGAAATCCATTCCTATCAATTCCAGCTTTTCTACATACTGTGCAAAAGGGGAAAAAAATTAAATTATGTAAATTAAATTGTATAGCATACTAGGATTACAAAGTCATAAATATTTTCTGTTACATGACTGAGTCTACACCTCTTTTAACACTAATGGAGAGAGCTATATCCAAGAAAACTACTGTACTGATATGAAAAATGAAAAACAACCAGCCACAGAGATACTAAGTACCCTCTATGGCCACCAGGATGGGGTAGAGATATTTCTCCAGATTTTCCTGACTCAAAGCAGGCATCTGCTTACACAGGCTAGCCACTCAGAAGGTGAAAAGGTATATGGGTACCATCTTTGTGGAATTTTCTTCAAAAGAAGAGTCAAGAAATGGTTAATAATTCTTAGGCCTCAATCTAGTCTTTTCCAAAGCTCAATTAGAAATAGCAGGACATAGAGCTTATAGCATCTTGTAAATATTCTCATCACCCTAGGAAGCCAAGAAAGATCAGTCCTTGCATTTGTTTTTAAGAATACTATAACTAGAGACCCTGTCTCGAAAAGACCAAAAAAAAAAAAAAAAAAAAAAAAAAAAAAAAAAAAAAAGACACAATATCCATTACTATACCTATTCCAGCAGTATCACTCATCTTGTTAAGCTCTGTGGATTTCCATTTTCCTGCTTCATAGTCAGTTCCCACATTTTCCCATGCAATCCCTGCCACTGATATCCTAGGACTGAAGATTTTGTGACTCTTTTTTTTTTTTATCTTTTTATTAATTTTATTTATTTCTGTATGTGCACGAATGTACTGCCTGCATGCAAGTCTGTGCACCCGTGTCGGTCAGAAGAGGGCGTCGGATTCCCCTGGAACTGGAGTTCTCCTGGAATTGGAGCCTCAGACAGTTCTTGGCTGCCATGTGGGTAGATTTTGTTACTCTTTAAAAGTGCATGTGAACTGCTACTTGGAAGCCTACTGGAACTACTCCCCTGGACAATCACTTGATAATCACAGGTGCAGAGCTGCTCTAGATGATCAAGAAGCCATAGGGAGGTGTTGAGAAGTGAGTGTAACCCTAGGCAGCTGGTAAGGGGAAGTCGTGTTAGACATGTAGCCACAGTGCATTCAAAGAGCCTCTGCCATAACACACTTGTTGGAGGCCAAAAGCCTCCTCATTTAAACAAAAACAGTGTTTTCTGTTTTCTCTCAATCTGAAGACAGTTTTTTTCTTTTCAATTCTTTATTTTTATTTTATATGTGTGTGTGTGTGTGTGTGTGTGTGTGTGTGTATGTATTGACAGTTGTTAGCTCTTAACCACTGAGTTATCTGTCCAGTCCCAGAAGACAGTTTTTTCTGTACATAGCAAACTGTATTAAATAATCCAAATTATCTAGATTTCAAATAATGTACTTACCAATTGAGCTCCTTGTCTTTTTAATCGATGGTCACAGAGATTCACATTTTCAAAAAAAGTCTTAAACAAGTTAAAACCTGAAATTGTAGAATGCCAGATAAATTCATGCACTCTAACATAGATACTCAATGAAAGACTCAAAGTGGAGCAGAAGTGAAGGCTACAAAGCTCTTGGCAATGGTTTCTTAAGACATGGTATCAAAAGATTCAGTCATCAGGTATAAGGTATATATAGTGTTGTTTACTGCAGTTCCAGCTACTTAAAAGGCAGAGGTGGCAAAATGCCTGAGCCCATGAACGCCAGGCCAGCCAGAGCAACAGAGCCAGATCCTACCTCAGAAAAACAAACACACTTTAAAAAGAGCACAAGCAAATGGGGCATGCTGGCACATACCTTTAATCTCAGCACTTAGAGAGGAAAGGCAGGCAGATCTCTGAGAGTCTGAGGTCAGCCTGGTCCAGCCAGGGCTACATAGTGAGACCCTGTCTCGAAAAACAAAGAAACACCCCTCCCCCCCAATAAGCAGCAAAAGAAAATATATGTAAATTAGATTTAAAATTTAAAACTTCTGTGCTTCAAAGGGTACTATTAAGAAAAGGAAGCCAAGCACGGTGGTGTACACCTTTAATCCCAGGACTTGGGAGGCAGAGGCAGGTGGAGCTCTATGAGTTCCATGCCAGCTGGAACTAACACTAATTTACTGATGATGAACAAAACACGGCACTTCTACAATGGAATATTACACCCCTAAAGTGGAAAGAGTACTAATATATGCAACAACCTTGGCGTTCCTGGAAAACATTAAGCTTAGCCACAATCAGAAAAGCCAGATACAAAAGGTCACACAAATAGTATATATGAGCTCACTTATATCAAATGTACAGATCGGGCTAATCCATAAAGCAAGAGATTAGAGGCTGGGCACGGAAGATTGTAAAGTGGCTGCCAATGAGTACAGGGCTCTTTGGGGTGATGGATTCAGATGGTAGTGAAGGTTACACAAATGTATGTATAGACTACAAGCTGCTGATTCATATTTAATAAAAGGGAATGTTATGTGAACTGTATCTCAAAAAATTTAGCAAAAGAAACTGAAAGTAGTATTCAATACTTAACATATTTTTACCTACATGAATCCTTTTTACTAAGGAATACCAGAAGGATAACTTGACAATTTAATCTATTATACCATGTAATTTAAAGAATCATTATAAGATACCATTTATACAAAAGGAATTTATTTGTACTTCTAAATGTGCTTCATATGCACACAAAGACTTCTACAAGGCATTGCAAGCAGCTCAGCTGCTTCTGGAAAGAAGGCTTAAAGGGAAAGGGAAGAATAAAATTTCTTATTCTAAAAAAATTCAAACAAATAGATGTAAGCTTTCCCTACCATTCATAGTGATCTCATAGGACTCCAATTTCAGAATCTTGTCTTTGAAGAGCTGCTGCTGCACGTCACTCTCCAGGTCATGCTGCCCTTTTGTGAACCACTCAAAACACATCTGTGAATTAAGACAGTTACTGCCTAATACCAACCAAAATCGATTGCAGACAAAAACCAGTGCACACGGGGAAAGTAAAAAGACAATATTTTCAATACTTGTAAAATTTTTATAGTTGCCAAAATGCCACTCAAAATGGAAATACTTAGAACTCTGAAGATAATTGAAGCAATTATTAGATCTTTCTCCTGGTGATCAAAACAAGTTGAATTTTATACTTAAGTTTTCCCACCAGCATTTAACTAAGCCTTGCTGTATGCCAGGCACAGTTACCAACTCAGTCCTTTCAACAATCCTATGAAATACTTAACATATTATGCTGTAAAATGAGATGAGCAAACCAAGACTCACTGTTAGTAAATGTCATTTTAATTCTATTGAGTCTGGCTTTAATTTATTCTTGACTAATTTTTTTTTGTTTTTATTTTGGGGATACAATACCATTTTAAGGAACTCAAAGTTTTCTAGTGGTAACTTAAGTTCTTTATACTCTATACCATTCATGCTCATAGAAACAGAAAAACATTTGGAAATTAATGCAAAGCACACAAAATATAAAATACATAAAAGAGAGCAATAATCTATCACTCCTGCTTTTCCTGCCTACAAACCCCACCTCCTTACCTCTCGATCCAATTCACAAACATCCTGGCCAGTCACAAGGCACTCCCAGATTTCCTTGGCTCGGTTCCAACCCAGGTACAGTGTAGCTTCTTGTAAGAAAAATGCCAGAAATCTCAGATGTGCCTCTAAATACTGAAAAAAAAAAAAGTAATAATGTAAGCCAGTTAATTCATTTTAGGCATTCATACCTAAAAGAATCAGAAAAGCAAGCAAAACAAACAGGCAACACTGGACATTTTTCATGTATTTTAGGATAAAGTTAATTTGAGAACAGGCTACGTGCTGACAAGACAATCAGCAGAAGCCCCCTCAAATCCACCCCAAAGTCAGTTGACTTTAGATGGCAATAGACTTTAATCTTAGTAATCTCAAAGGCAAATATAAATCTCATAATTGGTGAGTTAAGGCTTTTACTATTTCAAATCAAAAGACAGAGTCTCCCTGTAGCCACAGCTAGCCTGGAACTCAATATGTAGACCAGGCTGGCCTCAATCTCACAGAAATCTACCTGCCTCTGCCTCTTGAGTGCTGGGACGAAAGGTGTGCACCACCATACCTGACTGAAAGATTTTTTTTTTACTTTATCATATGCAAGTCTTGGGTGGATTTGGTAAAAGATTAACACACAAATACTATTTTTCTAAACTTCAAATTGAAATTATGTCTAAGTTTAAAAATTGTTCCCTCATTTCAAAGACAACTTACAGTACCCTTTTCTAGTATAACCAACAAATACTTATTTTACAGTTAAAATAGAAAAGTGTCAAATGAAAGGTGAAAATCATGAAACAAAAACAACAATGCCTGATACCTCCCGGTAAGTGTATCGACCATCCACTAGTGTCAAACCAGTTAAGCCTCCAGGCCCAGCCACAGCTGCTGCAAGTCGATGACAAGCTATTAAGCTTCCTGTTACCAACTTGACTATTTCAAAATTTTTCTTCAGGTCTTGAATAATGCTCTTGACAAAAACAACAAAATTAAAAATGGTATGAGAATTTGCAGTTGTTTGCTGGTTTATTTTAAAAAGTAGTCCTAAGTAAAAGGGCAAACAAGCATTTTCCCACACCTATATCCTACTTTAACAGTTAAGAAAACCAATCTGGTAAGCATATTCGCTAGGTGTGCTGGATAGTTTTAGTTGTCAACTTGACATGGGGAAAGGGGAAGAAAGGAACCTGAATTGGTGAGCTATCTTTATCAGATTGCCCTGTAAGCATGTTTATGAGGCATATTCTTGATTGTTAAATGACATGGGAGGGCTCAGCTCACTGTGGGCAGTCACTGCTAGTTACTAGGCCTGAGTTGTACAAGAAAGCAGGCTGAGCACAGGCCAGGGGAGCAAGCCAGTAAGCAGGGTTCCTGCCTTCAGGTTCCTGCCCTGCTTAAGTTCCTGTCTTGGCTTCTCTTGGTGATAGATTGTCACTGGGAAGAGCAAGATGCAGTAAGCCCTTTCCTCTTCAAGTTGCTTTTGGTCAGAGTTTTAACACAGCAAACAGAAACCAGACTAAGACACTAGGGGATTTAAAAAAACTGCTAATATTTTGCATCTACAAGAGGTTATCTTTAAAAAAACAAAAGATAAAACAACCTTTGAAAGGAAAAAGACCTATTTTACTTTCTATATACTTTTCTAGGTCTTATGCCCAAATATATTATTACACTGAGGAAACTCTAGCTCCTTACACTAAGTAATCTTTTTTTGCAATAGTTTTGACTCTTTTTCTAGTTTTGGAGTTACCATTTTAATTTTTAAAAGCTGGCTTATTCTCAACAAAGCAATAAAAAATAAATTGGGCTACATCAAAAGAAAAACCTCCACAGACATGAAAGCAAAGTGGTATTTAAATTCAAGTGTACCAAATGATTAGACTTCAATGCATAAATTTGTAAGACAGTGATTATAAGCTCCATGACTTGCATACCTCCAAGGGTATGCAAGTAACTACTAATCGAAATAAAGTATGCTCCTACCTTGTCTTGTTTTTGATAGGTTTGTTTTATGAATGAGCGTGTGATTTCATGGAGCTGACGCAAAGCTGGTACCACCCATACAAACTGGGGATTATTAAGTTGGGAAGGCTAGAATTAAAAAGAAGTTCCATTAAATAAATATAGAAGTAAATGGCAATCATTTTATTAGCTATAAAAAATTTCCAAGTCAATTAGATTTCATTGTTATACATTTATTATTTTCCTCTTTATACTACTTATTTATAGTTTAATCTCCATGCACTCATAACTCAGTCTTCAACTTATTCTGCATGCAAATGCCTAAGGCAAACAGGAGTGGATATGAAATGACAGTAAATGTACAAGGGGACATCAGCAAAAAACAGACAACAAGAAATTAGCAACTTCAGAGGACAGATCAAGTAGCATGGGGCTGCTAAGATATGTTACCTCAATAAAGTAAATTGATGACAAAACTTAATACTGAACTGGCTAGCAAGTGAAATGGATTAAGAATGTAGTCTTAATTATATGGTTAAGATAGCAATGATCTGATCAAGTTACTCACAATAATTTAAATATTCAAGGAAATATGATCCCTTTATAGTTCCTATTTAAGATAATTTTATAAGAAGTTAATTCTATTTTTATTATTAAGCACATCTCAGAGGTAGAGAATGTGCCTAGCATATGTGGGGTTCTGGGTCTAACTCCCAGTACTTCCCTTCCTCTTCCCAAACCCCATTACTATTTTTATCATTATAGACATTTTATTCAGACTATATTTTTCAAAACACTTTCAAATGTCTGCAACTGGTACATGACAATCCAGACCTTTGTAGTACGGATCAAAGAAATCCGATGTACATGGAATTTTCTTTAAAAGAACTGGCTTTTAAAAATAAATAGCATCTTTTTTTCATAAAATTAGTAAGAGTATCAAGCTAGATGTTTTTAATCAACTGATGACTATTAGCCAAGAATTAGCCTTAATATTTATTTAAAGGGCTCAATTATTTGTTTTGAAGAAGTCTTGTTTTATTGAAGCTTACTGAAAAATGAAGACCCTTGTGGGAAGGAAAATATTTTATAAAGTCTTTTGCAGAAAAGCACCTTACTAATGATAGGTAAATGTGAGCAAGCTACTGCCAAACAATACTCTTTTCCTTGCCTCAAACAGATAAATTAACAAATACTATGTTCTTGGATTCTAAGACAATATTTATGAATTTTTAGCATTTCTCAAATTGACACTTCTTATAATTTGGTCAAAAAGACACTTACCAGGCCCTGAGTAATGAGTGTAAGCTTTGATAACTGCCCATCTTTGTATGTGCAAACTTACCCATATACAAAAGGCATTTGTTCATCTACTTGTCGAGTAGTGATATTGGTAGTACCAAACAAGGATGGGCTTTAAGCTTAAATTTGGATCATTGGTTTGTTGTTTAAATGTTATCAAAAACATTAAGCTGGATCATTGGTTTGTTGTTTAAATGTTATCAAAAACATTAAGCTGCACCTTAATTCAGAAGATGTTTAGCTTACACTGTTCATCACTCAACAAAAAAAGCAGTTTTAAGTTTTATGAAAAAGGATGAGGACACAGAACTCCACATACTTCAATATGCCTCAAGGGCTGGGGATGTAGTTCAGTGTTAGTGCATTTGGCTAGATGTGTAATGCCTAGAGTCAATCCTAGTACTCCAAGTACTAGCTTATCTATCTATCTATCTATCTATCTATCTATCTATCTATCTATCTATCTATCTGTCTGTCTGTCTGTCTGTCTGTCTATCTATCTATCTATCTATCTATCTATCTATCTATCTATCTATCTATCTATCATCTATCTAAAAATCCTGAAAGATTTCAGAGTGGCCCAAATCATATAATGATAATCACTGTACTATGAAGTTACATATAACTGGTTAAAAAAACCAAAACAAAACAAAATAAAACAAAAACTTACATTTAACCTCTGAGTTAAGCAATTGTTGCTTAAAAGTAAAATGCATTTTTCTTTCTTTTCTTTATCTTTCTCTGTCTTTCTTTTCTCTTTCTGTTCTCTCTCTCTCTCTCTCTCTCTCTCTCTCTCTCTCTCACTCTCCCTCTCTCTCTCTCATTTTTAATGGGGGCAAGGTCTCATGTATCAATGGCTGGCCTCAAACTCACTATGTAGCAAGGATGATCTTGAACTTCTGATTCTTCCGCCTCCACTTTCTGAGTTCTGGATCACAGGTGTGAACCACTATGCCTGGCTTGAAAGTGTTGGAGACCAACCCAGGGTGTTAGGCAAGCATTCTGCTAACTGACCTTTATCCCAGCCCCAAATTTTCTGGATTTTATCTTTACAAACTTGCTAAATCTGTGATACAGGCTGCAATCTCTGCTATCTTAGAATCACAGAAATAAGGTATATAAATCTATATTATATTAAAATTATATAATATAAATATATAATAATAAGTTCAAATACTTCACAGTATATTTGCTAAAAATGAGCCTGTAAAATGACAATGATCAAAACTGAAGCTTATATCCAAATTGACAACTTCCCAAAGAACTATAAAAAAATGAGATAGAGACCAGCATTGTGGCACTTGCCTTTAATCCCAGCATTCAGGTGGCAGAGGCAAGTGTATTTCTGTGAGATGAGGCCAGCTGGAGGTACAGGGAGACCCCACTTCAAAAAGAAAAAAAAACAAAAACAAAAACAAAAGGAGAGAGATCTATAAGCATGACTCCTTTAGCAACAGCTACATTACAAAGTATCATTATGACTGGTTAGGTCAATTATGGCTAGATTACTTTTATTTAACATGGAAAATTACACTTGAAGGTAAGGCTATACAAAAAGATTAAAAGAAAAATCATATAAAATTGGAATTTCAGAATGACTGCTGATACAGCATTTCTGAATGTTACCAATCAATAAAGATGTTACTTATTCCACCATATCTATTACATTATATTGTGAAGTTACACGAAAAATTTAAATTATTCTCCAAGCACTAAACGTGGTTGTAAACTGAACATATCTGATAATTAAATGAAGTTATTGGGCTGTCCAAACTACAGTAACATTAGAGTAGGCTGTAAAGGTCAGCCAGCACAGCCTGTAGACCTGGGTCCACATTCTCTTGCTTCACTCTATGAGGTGACCTACTTCATGTACCCACTACCTCAGGACACTCTGTGTGCAAACTGTTCTCATAAGAAAAGGTCATTGACCTACTACATCTAAATATGTCTCCATGTAACACCTTAGGAGACTTACATGAGTTGACTCAAACTTCCAACAATCTTCTAAGTACCTAAAGAAAACTTATATATTCTTTGAGTTCTCTTGTCTCAAAGCTGAACACCCCTCCTATGCCACTTCCTCATCTGTCTTGTTTTCCAGACTTGGATTTTTTTAGGTAGACTCAAACTAAAAATTTTTGTATAGGAGAAAGCTTTTTATAAAGTTTCAAGTGGAACTTGGTGTGATGGTGCACGCCTTTAATCTCAGCACTCAGGAGGCTGTGAGTTCAAGGCCAGCCTGATCTACATAGTAAATACCAGGTCAGCTGGAGCTAAAGGGAGACCCTGTCACAAAAAGACTCCCCTCCGCCGGGCGTGGTGGTGCGCGCCTTTAATCCTAGCACTTGGGAGGCAGAGGCAGGTGGATCTCTGTGAGTTCAAGGCCCGCCTGGTCTACAAAGTGACCTCCAGGCCAGCTGGGACTAAAGGGAGACCCTGTCTCAAAAAGACCAAAAAAAAAAAAAAAAAAAAAAAAAAAAAAAGACTCCCCTCCTCCGCCCTGCCAAAAAAAAAAAACCATTTTCTCTTGTACTAACACAACCCTTGAGATTACCTGTATTGAGGACATCTTGCTAGCTTTTTCTATTACATGCTTTGGCAAATAGAAGCAGCCCAACAAAATATAGGTCAAGTGTCCCTAATAAAAAAATCTGATTTCTGAAATTGAAAACTTTTTTTTTTGAGTGCTGGTATTATGCTTGAAAATGTCCCAACTTTGAATTTTGGATTAGGGATGGCAAAAGTCTATGCAGATACTCTAAGATCAGAAAAGTTCCACAACTAGAAACACTTCTGGTCCCAAGCATTTCAGATATGAAATATTCAACCTGGGTAAGTGAGGCTTTATATGCCCTCATAGGGTGCAGGGGAGGGAGAGGAAGAGTTACTATTTACCAGAAGCCTGCCAGGTGCTATTAAGGGATCTAAAGATAACAAATTAAGGAATATGCAAACACCACTACTTGAGTAAAAATGAATTTTTTTTGTTTAGTAATTATTTTTTGGATGAGAACATTTAAATTTTTTAATTGAAGGAAATGAAGTGAAATAAGAGGGAAAGGGTTGGGATAGACAATGAAAGGTATAAAAGAAGCAAAGGAAAGAAAGAGGACCTAGGGAGCTGAGGGACCTTGGCAGAACCTACAGAAATAAAGTTAAGAAATAAAGGCCAGAATTTCTGAACACAACAGTGGAACTTGGGAACTTTAAGAATGTCAAAAGCAGCAGGAAGGGGAATCAGTTGGGGGAGTAGAGGTAGCTGAGGACAGGAGGGGAGTAAAAGGTGGGTGGTCTTGTCTTACCCTTTGCTTAGTTTCTGTGTAGCCTGGCAGGGAGACATAATTCCCAGTCAGCCCACCTTGCTGCCTGGCAGGAAAGGGCATAGCATAGAAAAACACCTTTAGTGGCAGTAAATACTTCACTCCCCTGCCAGGGGGCTTTGATCTTCCCACTGCCCCCCTTCAGCAATGTGTACTTCAAGAGAGTGTCTGTGAAGCATTTAGTAAATTAGCAAGTAATATAAAATGTAAGGTATTGCTGTTTGGATGAGAGTAATAGCACACTAGGATTCCTCTACTGGGAGCAGTGGGGAAATAAAACGTCTCACAAAATGACTTCAGATATTTTTCCTTTTATTTTTGTTTGGTTTTGTTATAAAACAACAGACATGAATGAAGTGACTGCAAAGAGAAGCAATGAAGATGGAATGATGCAACTGACTAGGAGAGCTAGGGAATGCTTAGCTGTGACAAGGGAGGAACAGAGGTTCAAAGGATTTTCTGATTTTAAAAGCCATTTCCCCTGGAGGGAAGGGAACATCCCTTCAGCTTTGACCTGCATATCTACTATAAAGAAATGTCTGTTGCTGAGAAGAAAAGAAAATTTTTCTAGAGACCATTTTTCTTTTACTGTTACAATTGAAGAATCTAAAGCTCTTCAATAACTTAATGAAAATCCTTCAATTATTTAGAAGAGAGGTTGCTAATTTATCTGAGTCACTAGCTGAGGGAATTGGAAAAAACTTTAATTTCATCTGAGTAGAAAGAAAGCAAGGCTGCTGATTAAAGGAACCATTCTTTTTAACCAACAATACTAGTTCCAGTGTGTGGATGCTTTTTAAATCTCTAAAGCAAGATCTTATGTAGAAAATGCAATTTATCAAACTTCAGTTTCAGAAATATGAAACACCACATTCTTATGTCCCCAGCTAAAGTTTATGGTCAAATAATTGGAAGTGAGCAAAGCTCTGCAAACCACCAAAGCTTGTTAGGAAGAGCTATGAGTCTCTGCATATACCAGTGAAAACTAGCACTATTCAGGCTCCTTTAAAGAAATACCAATGAAAATCAAGGAAAATGTTTGACTGATGAAATACTAAGACGCTACTTTATCAAAAACTTTCTTATGTTAATAACAACTTAAAATTGTAAAAACGAAATCTATCCTATTACTAGGCTGCAAGTTTGGGGCACCTAGGAGGCTGCCTATGGGGCTAAGTAGAAGACTACAGTTTTCTGCTCAGGTTGCTACTAATACAAAAGAAGATGCAAGTGAGCTGGCCACTATGATCAACCCTCTCTCAGAGGAGACCTGAGGTTTAAAGATGAAGCAACAGGGATGCTTAGATCACTAACTGCTGCACTGCAATCATCACTTCTGAAGCCATTTCACAATTTACTGCAACCAGGCAGCCAGAGTCCTGAGAAGGGTTCCTACTGCCCCATCTTTCCTATAGCTGTCTTCTAAAGTGAGCAACAGCACCAAGCACTAATTCAGTGTCTGTATGTGGGCAATTACTTTAGGACAGAGCTGAACCGAGTGCTGAAACCCTAATGCCAGCACCACATGCACCTTCTTCCCTTCTCTCTTGTCCACAAATATTCCTTCATTTTTCTTTATGGGAGAAAAATGGGGATGAAATTTATTTAGAATTCAATGCCCTTTTTAAATTGTGTATACTTTAGATCTAACTTAAGAAAATGAAACTGAGTCATATAATTTCATAAAAATTATAAAAATTACTTTTAATTTAATCCTAAATTTTCACTCTTAAGTCAACAGCTACCAGCTTATAAAGAGAGCACAGCTCATGAAGATCACATCTATTAATATTACTCTAATAAACACTAATTATAAAAGTGTGATGCAATTTATTAAAGGTAATTATGAAATTAGTATACCTCTTAGTTGGTTCCATCTGCAAATACTTACCTTGAATCCATCTTTCTTGTTTTTTTCCAAACCTGACCATTCTCCAGGCTGAAAATTCATTTTAAGAGAAATATAAGTGACTTGGTAAAAGCAAAGTCTAAAGCTTCCAAATCCGGACTCTAAGAGTTTCCAGATAAGACATTCCATTTAATTTACATAAAAGGGGAAGAAAGTTACTTGGCTCTAATTACTCAGACAATACTGTTGCTCTGACAACAAGAGTAGTCTAAAGACGAAACCAACCCTTTTAATGTCTTCTATGCACTTAATGATGTAGCTCCTCTTGACTGCTTCTTTCACCGCATAGGCATCGCTAAGAATTGTCAGGTGCTCCTCCAGGGCTTGCTGGATAAGGCTGCTGGGCAAGGTTGGAAGGTGAGCCAGTTCCCAGAGTACGTCTAACACCTACAATAACACCATTATGATGAGCCAGCCGATAAAAGCACATAAGACTGCTTTAAGCATTTGTAGCTAGAAAAATCCATTTGATTTTCCTGCCTTTCCAGATGTGGTCTCAAATCGAGCTTCCCGGCCTATTCGCCCAATCAGACTCAACAGCTTCTGTCTGACTCTGTCACTCTCGGTCTCCCAGCTCTGCACAAAAGAGACAAAGACAGAGAGAAGGCAGCATGGTCAAGCTGGTGAAATTAACAAAAACTTGAGCTTAAAAAAAGTTAATAAAGTAAGAGAAGTACATTTAAGTTTAAAACAAGTAGAATTCTAAATGAGTTTGACTAAACACATACCTTCTGAATGAGAACAAACAAATGATTAAGCTGATCTGAATTAAATTTCACAGCTGCTGCAGCAATAATAGTATGAATGTTCTCAATTACCGTAGATGATTGTCCTGACTAGAAAAAAAAACAAAAAACAAAAAACGAGACATTGGGAAAAAATTCAAGTTAAGTCCTGGGACATGGCAAAAGCTAAGTTTTCTCTCTGGCAATTTATATAAGCAGCAACAACGACATAACAAAGATAAACAGACTCTAGTCTACTTCCCATTCACTTGCATGATAACACTGGCAAGAATACATGAGGCAACTATTATTACTGGTTATCCGTTGATCTTATTTAAATTTCCAGCAGCATCAAATCTGTTAAAGAACATCTAAAAAGGTGTAAGAATCAAGTTTCTCATTTGACATTCATTTTAGAAAGAGAGTAAGATATGGCTGACAAAAAATTTCCAACTCATAAATTATTTCAACAAAATAAGAAATTAAAACTGATAAAATTATAAGACAAATACACTTTGGGTATTTTATTTTAATGTTTTATTTTTTATTACTTTCTGTGCATGAGTGTACTGCCTGCATGTATATAAGGGCTCCCATGTCATACAATGCCTGTGGAGGTCAGAAGGGGCTGCTGGTCTCTTGGAACTAAAGTTATGGGAGGTTGTTAGCCTCCATGTGAGTGACGGAAACTGAACCTGGGTCCTCTGGAAGAACAACCAGAGCCATCTTCTCATCTGGTTTAAAGGTAGGTTTTTGTTTTGTTTTATATTTTTGCTTTTAAATATGGATGACTGTCTTGCCTGGATGTGTGTAAGTGCACCTGTGTTGTGCAATGCCCGTGGCATCAGAAGAAGGCATCAGATTGCCCTGGAACTGGAACTATGGTTATTAGATCCCATGTGGGTGCTGGGAATCAAGCCTGGGTCCTCTGTAAGAGCACTGTTGCTCTTAACCACTGAGCCATCTCTCCAGCCCCACTTTTGGTATTTTAAATGAGAGCATTACCTGCCTTATTTTCCATGTTGCTTATATGGTATTTATTTACCCTATAAGCAGTAAGTCTCTACATCAAAGGTATCACTCTTCTGTGGATGGCTGATATTCACTTTATAACCTCAATTACACACAGTCATGCCTCACCATTCACCCTGTGAAGATGGAAACTTCCAAGGCAGAGGCATGATTATAGAGCCAGTTCTTTATTTTCTTGATCCACTATGTATGTAGGATTACTCACTCAGTGGAGCAGGAACATATATACATGCACATACATGTGTATCACAGACTCTAAATCTTCAACTTCATGTGAATTCACAATGTATTCTGACAAAACAAAATTATGTAAGGGCTATTCGACCCTAGGCCAAGACATGGGAAGTGAAATTTGGGATGTAGGACTGCTCTTTAATGTTGCCCCTGTTTGTGTTCTACTCTACAACGCTGAGAAGGGAATCTAACAGCTACATTTCTCACAGTCCTCTGTCAGCTACCTTCCCACAATATTCTGCCAGTGAGGGACAGTGCTGGGAGATTCTTCTCCTTGGACATGATGCCCCTGCTTTCTTTTGGTTCCTCTAGCATTCTTCCACCTTAACAATACCTTTGTAAACTATCAATTATCAGCATCTGAAATATCTAGCACAGTTTGCTTTCTGAGTAGATTTTAATGATATACAGAGATTAAGCTGAGCACTGGGTTTCTGCTCTGGTTCAACAATTAGGAAAAGGATAATATACCATTATTGAAAGAGGAAGTAGAATGACTGAGTTTGGATTTAATAAGTTTGAGATGTTGGCAAGATATATAAGTGAAGGTGAAGTTGTTATATATTTAGTTATGCTTCCCTGGGGCTCCAAGAAGAGGCCTGAATCATAGAGTCAGCAACACAAAAATGTAATCAAAGCCAAAATATATGAATCTGACTAATAAAATCTTGTGGTTAGGAAAGGGTGAAAGACTAAGGCTTGAAGGAAAAGAAGAGGAAAAAAAAAAAATCCCAGACATTTAAGGCCAAATAGCAAAGAATAAACTAACAGGAAATTTTAGGAGAAACAGCAGCTGGGCAAGGTGGTACACACCAATGAACCCAACACTCTAGAACTGAGCAAATGATTGCAATTTTAAGGCCTGGGGAGGGATGGCCAGAAATACAGAAAACCAGTAGTACAGACAATGGCCAAAGTAAGGGGAACAAAAAGGAAGGGCATGGCAGACTCTGTCACACCTAAAACTCAGTATCACTACTATCCTTGTTTAATAGGTTAAATAGAAAAAGTTATTAGCCGGGCGCGGTGGCGCACGCCTTTAATCCTAGCACTTGGGAGGCAGAGGTAATCGGATCTTTGTGAGTTCAAGGCCAGCCTGGTCTACAGAGTGAGTTCCAGGACAGCTGGAGCTACAGGGAGACCCTGTCTCGAAAAGACCAAAAAAAAAGAAAAAGTTACTAATGAAAATTAACAAACCAATACAATGGAAAAAAAAACAGGCTAATAAGACACACACCTGTTCTTAGCTTTGCCACTAGCACAGAGAACAATTAGCTTTGCTGACTGAAGAAATGAGAAGACTAGACCAGTAGTTTGAAGCATCTTGTAGGTATGGAATACATTTTATACATATGATCCTAATAAAAACCCTACACTGTAAAGCAGACAGTACAGCTGCTCTGGTTAACTCAAAGCAAGGTCCCATTTCCCAGCCTCCTCACCATTCTCTTCCCCTTTCTGTAATCCAAACATATTAGCAAAAGGTAGAGATAATTCAGATCAACTTACTTGTATCTTCCAAATTTTAGTGAGTTCATCTAAAGACAATTTACTGCCCAGGAGTTCAATAATCCCCTTTATGCGATCACAGTATTGTGCTTGGTCTATGTTGCCTAATAGAAGAAATATCAGAGAGGAAGCCAGATGCAGTGAATACTGACTCTCTACAATTCTATTTATTCAAAGACGAAATAATTTCCCAAGACTATTTTAAGGGATAATAAAAATAAAGGTTTTCATCTTTTAAAAATGAAAGTAATTTACATGTTAAATAATTTAAATTTGGAGAACTTACCTTCCAGTGCAATTGACAGAACTGAGTTTTCAACTAGCCAATCTAGTAGTCTGTCTGTATCTATAGCATTCTTCACAGATTTGGATAAGGTGCTATCTTCTATGAGTTTGGTGACCTAAAATGACAGCATGCTTGTAATCAAATCTAGTACACAGAATCAAAATCTTTATACATATATGCAGTAATTTTTATCAGCTTACAGTACAGTCTGATAATCAGCCAAAATGTTTGAAAGCCAAGTAAGCTTTTAGGAGTTAACAGACTGCTGATTGTGCTGTCTCTTTAAAAAGAACACGGACTTTGGGCTAGAGAGGTGGCTCAGCAGTTAAGAGCATGGCTGCCTTTTTTTTTTTTTTTTTTTTTTTGTTGTTGTTTTTTTGAGACAGAGTCTCTCTGCAGTCCCAGCTGGCCTGAACTCACTTTGTAGACTAGGCTGGCCTTGAACTCACAGGGATCCACCTGCCTCTGCCTCCTGAGTGCTGGGATTAAAGGCATGCACCAACAAGCCTGGCTGGGCACTAGCTGCTTTTGCAGAGGACACTGATTTGATTCCCAGGACCAACGTGGCAGGTAACAGCCATCCATTACTCCAGTTCCAGGGGATCTGATGCCCTCTTCTGACTTCTGCGGGCATTGCACAACCCAGGTAGACCTATCTACATGCAGGTAATACACATAAAATAAAAAAAAATGGACTCATTCTTAAAGCTCTCACTCCACGGCCCACTGACTATGAATGATGAGCACCTAACTCAAACTGCAACCAGACACTAGAAAGAGTCAGTATCTCTCTGATGATGAGAACTTCAGGTTATAAAACCTGGGAGCTATCATGGCCATCATCTCACCACATGAAGATGCTCCAAAGAATAGAAGCAGGATGTGTGGAGAGCACTGGCAGTAACCAGGCCCAACTGTACTTGTTCACACAGGTCTTTGCCCATTCAGGGTCTGGCTACTCAGTCCTTCCTATATGTCAAACAGCTCAGTCTCCTTTCAATAATTTTGGCCTAAAATTGTCCAGGATGAGTTTTATTTCATTTGGAGTCAAGAATATTAAAACCAAGAAAGCTAAAGGAGGCATAACTACAATTATAACTGAACTGTATTGGCTACATTTGCTATTCGCCCAAGCCCAACCACACTGTGTGATTTCAATATGAACTTTAGGAACTTAGAGGAAATGTTTAACATTTTGCTTTGATTAATACTGTTAAAATCACTTTGTTTTTGTCCTAATATCAGTTAGAAGATAAAGTCACAACTGAAATAAAAAGAATTGTCCCTTAGCAAATCTGTAAGGGTTATACTGTAGGAAATTTCACAAAACACTAAAAATTTCAGAAAACAAATTTTGAAAGTAGTAAGAATAAGATTTTACTGACAATTATAAACACATGCACTGCTGTTATTTGTATGACTAAGAGAAATTATTCTTTTTCCCAACATTTTTATATTAATAACCACAAGTTTTGGCAGAAAGTAAGATGTCTGTGTTAAGTCTTCTAGAAACAAATGCAAACTTACCTCTTTGAGGGAATTCATTTTAGCACTAAAATGTGGTGATTTCAGCATTCGTAACAGGATATCAAGGCGAAGATCATCCACAATTGTCACCAGATCCGGTTGGAAACGCATGCAAAGTAACTTAATGGCAGACAAGAGCTCAGGGATGCTAACCAATCTCTTTCATTTAATAAAAAGAGGGAAAAAAACAAACACTGTAAAAACATTTTTATGTCAATTCTCACGACATGCATAATATAGGGTAACAGTGGCCAGGAGATAGATCTTATTTTACACGGGCAATTAACGTATTTGTTTCTAAACAAAACTTAAAGAAAAAGTAATTGTTCTAGGAGAAATTCAAGGCAGAAAAATCATGTAAGTGTTAAAATCCCTCTAAACAATTTCAGATACGCTTTAAAAAAAATTCATTATCCTGGCTGTAATATTATTTAAATTATATTAGGGGGCTGGAGAGATGGCTCAGTGGTTAAGAGCGCTGGCTACTCTTGCAGAGGACCCGGGCTCAATTCCCATCACCCACATGGTAGCCAACAACTGTCTGTAGCTCCAGTTCCAGACCTCTGCAGGCACTGCATGACACCGATGCACTTCCATACATGCAGACGATACATTCATACACATAAAACAAAAATAGTTAAGTAAAAAAATTTTTAAGTTATGTTATAAAAATTCTGAATGGTATCACCTACTGAGAATGCTATGTTCATTATACTGACGTAACATTATACTTGTTTTAAAAATAGCATTTTGGGGGGGGGAATGTGTCAGGAAACTTAAAATTAATTTGATGTGAACTGCATGTGACCAGAATCTAGAGAGCAATGGTATGGGAACCCTGCCAAGGGCTGGCACTGCTTTCTTTGACTAATGCCACTAGGCCTATCTGGCTATAAATATTAATTACCTTGTCTTTGAGGTCTTTCTCCTCTACACTCCGTACATCCTGGATTGTAGTCAGGATGACAGGGTCTAGCATGGGCTGTAGACATAACACACCAGTTAGTAAAAACTGAATCTGTGCCAGAGCACAGAAAAGCTACTTCTTGATTCACCATTCACAGAGAGAACACAGTGAAAAATGTGAATTCTAGCATCAGTGCCACTAATAAAAACTATCCCAAGTGCTCCTTAAACTGATTCTGTCCTTCATAGACATCCACTTGTGTCTGCCCTCTTCCTCTGCCCCTCTTCCCCAACACCCCACCCCTGTGATGGGATTAAAGGCATGACCAACCGCACATGCTAGATAACTATCTTTGTAATAAAGCAAATATTTTGCATTGACTTTTAAAAGTGGATATAAGTATAGGTCATGCAAATACTTGCTATCACATAAACTATTTTTGCTATAAAGGAAATTCATGGCACATTCCAGAATTGTAACACAATTATACACCCAACTCTAAATCACTATGAGAAACTGTAAAATATTTGTTTATTTACTTAATTTGAGACAATAGACCAGACCCAGCTGTCCTGGAACTCTCTATGTAAACCAGGCTGTCCTTGAACTCAGAGATCCACCTGCCTCTGCTGGGATTAAAGGCCTACACCACCTCAGCTACCAAAAGCAGTAAAATAGTAATGGTACATATAGAAACATGGCTCCCAGAAGCATTATGCTTAAGGCAATTTTCTGCAGTCTATGCAAGTTATAGGTTTCAAAGACTTATTTATGAAGATTAAAAATGGAGATATTCTGATGTGACATTTTGTTTAATAAAGCTTATTAAATGAAATGGAAAGGAGCAAGAAAGTACAATAGGCCTTTAGCATTAGAAAACATTCAGGGGCTAGGAAGAAGCCTCAGCAGGGAAAGAGGTTGCTATGCCATAAAGATCTGAGTTCAAATCCCCAGCATTCATGTTGAAACAGGGGCTGGGCGGTGGAACAGGAGGATGCTAGATTGTACCGGCTTGAACTAGCCAGTGAGCTCCAGGTTTGGTGAGAGACTCTGTATTAAAAAAAGAGTAACAGGGTCATAGAGGAAGAAACTCTATGTTGACCTCTAAGGCAGTATTAGAACTAACAGTCTCTCTCTCTCTCTCTCTCTCTCTCTCTCTCTCTCTCTCTCTCTCTAAGAGCATTCATAGTTGACTATTTTATGACTTGTTGAATTACAATTCTACAAACAAAGCAAGTCAGACAAGGTGTGCTACAAAGCTGTTATTCAGAAGTGAGTGTCTAGGCCAGTAAGCAAGCATAGCTGACTGTCAACACTAATCTAATGTAACCCACAATCACAATGATCCCTGAAACAATCCTGTGAAGAAGACAGGGATACATGCTCCCTCTTTACAGAAAAGTAAAGAGAAAACAACAGCAAAGAGAAACTATATTTGGTTAAAAAAATCATTAAAAAGTCTCAAATGATAGAGGTCTCCCTATACTTTGAACTGTTAGAATTTTACTATTTTTTGATGGTATTTTTACTAGAAGGACAGCTACTTTAAAAAAACAAGCTATTCTATATTAAGCACCATTCTGAGCAACATGATAACAAGGAAATTAATACTGTTTACATGCCTTGGATCACCTGGGGTGGTAATGTAAAACTGCTTTATCATACCTGTACCACAGAGGAATTCAGGTACTCTGCACACACTCCTAAGGGCTGCACCAGTGCAGAGACCGCCTGGGAAAAGATAGAAACAGAGAGAGAAATGTAAGGGAGGCTTTCCCTTTCAAAATTAAGCAAATCTCTTTTCATACAACTAAGAAAAATTTAAATGGTGATTTGATCAAGTCATGAAGGAATACTTACATAAACTAAACTCCTGAATAGAAAGTGATAGGAAGACAACGATCTATTTAAATTGTTATAGAAATTTAAATTAAAATGTCAACAAAACTCTATTGGAGAAATGAGGATTCTAAAGTTTATAATGTAGATCAAAACTTTTTTTTTTAAAGGAGAGAATAGGGAGTAAATGAAATGTCTGTACCCTGCCCCCATCCCAACTAAGGTATATTTAAAGAAAATTAGAAAATGTTGCTAAAAAATTTACAAGGGCTCCAAATAAAGAAGGGAGATATTATGTTCCTGAATTGGAAATATCAGTATTATAAAAAGGCTAATTCTCTGTACATTGACTGTGAGTTTTCTTGACATGCTAACTATATGCAGAGGAGCAAAATATGAAAACAAGCCTGAAAATTTTAGGAAACCATGATACTGGGTAGCAGTGGCACTACCAATAATCAAACCAGGAAGCATTAGCACTGAATAAATACCTACAAGAGATGTCCAGGAGCATATCACACACACACACACACACACACACACACACACACACACACAAACATATATGGGGTTCTGATTTGTGACAAAGCTAGTAAATACAAACGATAATAAAAAGAGGAATTATCCGGGCTGGATAGCTGGCTCAGCAGTTAAGAGCACTGGCTGCTCTTGCAGAGGCCCAGGTTCAGTTCCCAACACCTACCTGACAGCTAGCAACCATTGTAACTCCAATTCTAAGAAAATATTATGCTCTCTTCTAACTTCCACAGTACTGCATGACATGGGTGCACTTATATACGTGCTGCCAATATACTCATACACTTAAAATAAAAATAAGTAAAATATCTTTTAAAAAAGGAATTATTCAACAGATTATACACACACACACACACACACACACACACACACACACGTATATATATATTTTTTTATTTTTTGGTGTTTTTGAGACAGGGTCTCCCTATAGCTCCAGGTCCTGGAACTTGCTCTATAGATCAGGCTGGCCTTGAAATCACAGAGATCCACCTGCCTCTGCCTCCCAAGTGCTAGGATTAAAGGCATGTGCCACCACACCCGGCTTTCAACAGAGGATCTTATATGAACTGGCTACTTGAAAAAAAAACAACAAAAAAAACTGGGTCCCCATATTACACAAATATATAAAAACAAACTGGGGGCTGGAGGGATGGCCTAGCGGTTGGGAGCGCTGGCTGCTCTTGCAGAGGACCCGGGTTCGATCCCCGGCACCCACATGGCGGCTGAAAACCGTCTGTAACTCCAATTCCAGGAGAACTCCAGTTCCAGGGGAATCCGAGACCCTCTTCTGGCCTCCGCGGGCTTTGCACGACACGGGTGCACAAACCTACATGCAGACATGCATTCACACACATACAAACAAAAAAAAAAAAAAAAAAAAACTTAAAAAAAAGAAAAAACTGAAGAGCTAAGTTTAAAAAGTTACAAAAGCATAAAAAGAAAAAAGATTATAACCTTGAGGCAGGAGAATATTTCCTAAACAAGTTAGAAAAATTTTAAGTCATTAAGGAAAAAATGGACTATGTACAATTTTCTAACTTCTGATACCATCAATAAAAATAGGTGGTACACAAGGGGAGGCAAGATGCTCAGTGGGTAAAGTCATATACCAGCAACTCTGACAACTGAGTTCAATCTCCAGAACCTACAAGGTGGAAGGAGAGAACTGACTGCAGCATGTCATCCTCTGACCTCCACATATGTGCCACACATGTGCCCATAAACATACATACATGTACTCATACAAAATTGGCTTAATATATAAAGAATTCCTAAAACTTAATGATACTACCCAAGATCTAAACAGTCAATTTGTAGACAAAATATAAACTGCCAGTAATTACATGGTGAAATGCTCAAGTTCATAGGATATCAGAGTACTGAAAACAAAGTACCATTTTTGCCCAATATACTGGGAAATCACAGATTCAAAACTATTTAGCACTACTGAAGAGTACAGACTGGCTGTATAGCTTTTAAAAAAATATTTATTACTTTTATTATTTTATGTGAGTGTATTGCCTACATGTATGTAAATGGACCTGTGTCTTGCAGTGTCTGTAGAGGATAGTGAAGGCATTGGATTCCCGGAACTGGAGTTACAGATGGTTGTTAGCCACCATGTAGGTGCTGGGATTCAAACCCAGGTCCGCTGCAAAAACGAGTGCTCTCTTAACCACTGAGCCATCTCTCTAACCCTGGTGTATAGCTTTTTAGAAAGAGATTTATTTAGCAGTCAATTTTAATTTAAAATGTATGTGTAGTCAACAATCTACAAATTGTATTAAGAATTTATCCTTTACAAATGTGTCTACACTGAGTACACATCTGTAAGGAATGCTTTCTATAAGAGTAAAAACTTAAAGGAAGGGAGCCTAGGGAGTGGGGATACATACAGGATAGGCAACTTTCATTTCTTAGTGATATAGTGTATTTTAACTGGTGAGAATTTGACCATTTTTCTCAATATTTTTACAGTTTTATCATATGGGCTAAACTTATTTTGGGACAACCTTCTTTACTGGTCAGAAAGCAGAAGGTTATTATGGAATTTTAATATGAAAACAAGTGCCTTAACCTTTTGATCACTTTCTCTGAAGCCCAAGTTTACCATCTCAATGTAAACAATCACTGTAACCAATAATATAGTTGTTTTGGAAAATGGTCTGACCTTAATGGGAAAATTGAGGGAGTATTTTTAAGCTGATGACATTCAGCAGTAATGAAGAATAAGCCTTAAATCCTATGTATCCTTCCCCAATTTCATTAGGGGTATTCTTTTTTTTTAAGACTGCAGAAAATTATTGAATGTTTTTAACACTCTTGAGAAATGAAATTAATTTCTTGTATTATGCAATGACTTAACAACTAGTTCTTGAGAAACAAAACTGTGAAAAGACTTTTCTTTCTTTTTTTTTAAATCACTCTCATGTTCTGGGTCAAGAAGCCATCATTGCCAACATACTTAATATATTTAATAGCAATCAAAGAACAATCCAAGTAATCCAGCTAAGTAATTTTCAAGATGGGGAGAGGAGGCATTCCAGCCACTGGCGGTAAGAAAGGATGAGTCTATCACCACACTGCTATTTGCTCTTCCTGACCAATGTTCTGCCTTCGTCCAAAGAGAAGGACCAGAGGAGTTGATCAGTCATGGTCCCACAGGAACAAACTGCTGTGAGCCCAATTTGCAATACATAGGAATACTGTTTCATAATTTTCTGCATTGATCCAATTATATAATAACTAGTACAGTATCATACACCTGTCAGGGATTCTTATCTCTGTCTCCTTAGTGCTGGGATTATAAGCATGTGTTACCACATGGTCTTTTTATATGGGGACTGGGAATCAACTTCAGGCTCTTAAATACTGGCACAATAAACACTGTACTGTCCAAACTATCTCTCAAACTTGATTAACTTTCAGATTCCCCTTGATATATTCAGATACTGTCTGCTGGTTGTTTACCAACCCAAATAAAGTGGACCTGCACACTGAGCACAGTGAGTGGTTTAACTCACCCCAAGTTCTATATCTTCTGAATGGAGTTTGGCTTGGATTGCTGCAAATCCACCTAATTCTCCAAACTGAAAAGAAAACAGGTATGAAATACTATTAAATAAGAAACTAAGGCTAACATTTAATTTTACCACCGTGCTCTATAAGATTTATCTTGAAAGAATTACCAGGAATGCAGTTCTAATGCTCTTGTGGTATACTGCAGATGTGCTAATCCTCAAATCTGAGGTTTAGTTGTATATATTTCACATACATATAGAGAAGGAACTGTATAACACAGCTCCTAAGGAAAATATTGGAATTATTCTCCATAGTTGTCATTTGTTTAAAAAATTCAGCTCCAGGGCTGGAGAGATGGCCTAGCGGTTAAGAGCGCTGACCGCTCTTGCAGAGGACCTGGGTTTGATCCCCAGCACCCACATGGCGGCCGAGAGCCGTCTGAAACTCCAATTCCAGGAGAACTCCAGTTCCAGGGGAGACCGACACCCTCTTCTGACCTCCGTGGCGTTGCACGTCACGAGTGCACCGACATGCATGCAGACAATACATTCATACACATACAGAAAAAAAAAAATTCAGCTCCAGAAAAATCGCACTAAAAATGGGAATGATGTCTCAAAACCATATTAATAAAAAATATCTACCTTATTTACCAAGTCCACAACCCATCCATGAGGCTCCTATAAGAAAACAAAGTCAAAATTAACAGGCAGGAAGAGATGTCATACCTGCTTTCATAGAGAAAGCCAAGCAAATTACCACATACACAAGTAATTCAAATTATGTCAAATGCTTTTTCTAAAAGTAAAGGCAAAGAACTCTATTCGAACAACAACAGAAGGAATCAGTTCTACTCAGAGTGGTGGTCATTAAAGACTGTATGAGGCATTCTTTAAGTTGAAACATAAAAGATGCCAGCCACCTAGCCATTTAAAAAATAGCCCATTCAGAGAGGCTGAAGTAGTCAAGGCTACTGTGTTTGAAAAACTAAGAGAAATCTCTTGGAGCTTAGACATCCCGAGCAACAGAGACGGGCACAGCTGAAATTAGACAGAAGTAAAGGTGAGATTGTACAGAAACTGGTAGGTAGGCTAGGGCCAGAGGGAGAGCAACAGAGTATTTTAAGCAAAGGTGTGGGTGGGTTTTAGGCTTTAGGAGGTCAGTCTAATGACAACAGAAGAATGGGAAAGTGGGAAGCAGTCAAGAACCAGTGAGATGGTTAGTGCGGAATGCAAAAGGACTGGTGCTGTGTGGAACAGAAGGGTTGAAGAAGACAGAGTGGTCACTGGAAGCATATTGGATTTTAAATTGCAGAATCTGCTTATGGTTTTGAAATGAGGAATAAGAAAACAGAATGAACAGTGGTGATTCTAATTTAGGTTGAGTACTGAGACAGGGATGCTACTTACTGAAAGGAAAAGTGAAGCTGAGCAGGCAACATCAAGTCCTACCACAGGCATACCAAGCTTGAGAATTCTGCGTAGCAATGAAGAGGAGATGGTTAACTCTAACTATGGTGTGATTAGAGGAAAGTTTGGGTCACACAGATAAACCTGATAGCCACTGCACAAAGATGGCATTTGTGTCAATGAGAAGAGAGGAGATTCTTAGAGAAAGTATAGTATAAAGAAAGGAAAGCCTGGACAAAGCTGGGTAGCAGGGAAGGCATCAATAAGGGAGATGCTGTGTAGGCGAAGGGGATGAGAGCAGGCAGCAAAGCAAGAGAGTGTAGCATCTTGAAAGCCAAGGAAAAAAAAAAAAAGATGAGGGAGCAAATGGGAGCGATGTTTTGGCAGAATGGACACACTTCCTCCCAATATGGAAATATGGCAGCCTTGATGCCTTAGTGAAATTGATTTAGGCTGTTGGTGGGGCTAAAGGGCAGCAGAATACTCTGAGGAGTTAGTGGAGACTACAGTCTGATTACCCTACAAAGCCACCAGATAAAAATTTTACAGAAATGAGCCGGGCATGGTGGCGTACGCCTTTAATCCTAGCACTCAGGAGGCAGAGGCAGGCGGATCTTTGTGAGTTCAAGGCCAGCCTGGTCTACAGAGCGAGTTCCAGGACAGCTGGGGCTACTAAAGATACAGAGATGATACTTATGGGGGGGGGGAATCAAAGGAAATAAGCTCCAAGGAGAATAAAGATATTGAAATGTAGGCCTTGTTCAGTAAGTAAGTTAAAAGTTTAGGGGCAGCCACTGAGAGAAAGAGGGGGAAATCCTGGAATCTTTCATGAGGTTTGGATGTGAAGGGAAACCAAACTGACTCTACAGAGGATATGATATTAAGGACAGAACTTTCAAAGTAGGAAAATACCAGAACGTGCTCAATATAATTGGCATGATCCACTAGTGAGAAAAAGACACTGAAGAAGGAAAAGGAACTCTAAGAAGCAAAATGCTGGAGAAGGCAGGAGAACAGGGATTTAAGGCCTTGGTGGGAGAGAAAACTCCTTTGTAGTATTGAGAGGAAAAACAAAGACTAAATCTTTCTGGTTCAATTACAGAAATTGAAGGGAAAACAACAGTCTGCCAAATATTACAGTAAAACATGTGCAGTGCATATATATATATATGTCATGTAATATAAGAAACCTGAAGAAAATATTTTAGTATTGGGAGAAGCTATTCTGTATAAGTTCAAATTCATGGCTACATGAATTCTTCTATATCAGTATTTGGGTTTGGGGAAGTACTTTAGCTTGGTTTTCATTTCTCATGTATAAAAAGGGGCAAAAAATAGTACCAAACTCACAGGGTTACTATGAGATTAAATTCCATAATGTGTATTCACTGTCCTTGCCATTCAGTGCTTATCTTCTTTCTGGGGTACTGTTTGAAGCATCATACTACAATAATCAGTCCTTTATGTTCTATACACAGAATATAACTGCATCTATTATTTACTGCATCACTTGTTTTATTCCCTCCACTATATTATAGCAATATACGTTATATTGGTAAACTGCTGTGTGCTATTTAAGGTTCCTGCAAGTGGACTCAGAGTGAGGAGGCCCACCCTGGTCTCCTTCAAAAATGCCTGTCTTGGGGCAGGCTGGCCGCTTCACTGTAATAAGGACAAAGGAAAACAGCAAGCAGCTAAGGGCATTCAAAACACTGTATCTTGAGAATAGCTAGAAAGCAAACTATGTCGAACTCAGATTACTTATAAAAAGGTCTGCAGTGCAAGAGAGAAGACGGAAAGCTTATCCACGGAGAGATCATCTGTTCTGCCTGCAACTTTTGATTGGAAACTCCAGCATGACTGTTTCAATTTTGCTGGAAGGTAGTAAGCACTTGACTTGCTGCTATTTGTTCTTTTAGTTGGAAGTCTCCCCTGAGGGGTCACTCTGTTTTGCAGAAGACACCCCCTTCCCATTGGGAATTCCAGTTGACAGCCTCAATCAGCAGGGTTTTCCCAGCTGATTTTTGCTAGGTATTTGTAAGCCCCTAATTTGATATCACTTTTTTTTGCTCTCTCAATTGGGCTATTCCAGGCATTTCTGCTAGATGTTGTAAACATCCAATCTGATAATGTTTTGATCTGTTGCTTCTCTTGATGTGCTGCTTGCCATTTATTCTTTTACTTTTGCTTGCTATATATTCAGTAAACTCATTCAAAACTGACAGCAAGGCTATCACAGATCATTTTCTGGACTGTACAGAACATCTATAACCTAAGAACCACATACTATTATTCTTTACAGTAAAGAGTTATTGGTTTATAGCTGCAAAGCCTAAAATAATGCCAGACAAAAAGTAAGTGGTAAATAAATGGGTGAACCAGACTTCTGCTTCTGTTAAGGTAAAAGTCAATTTTTTATCAATTAAAATTGACTTCAATTATTGCCCAGAACTACTGCCTAAATTAGAAATTGTTTTGATTATGCACTTCCTGAAGGTTTAAACTCTGCCACATTGTAAACCTTTCTATATCTAATAAGAACATTGGTTCGGGGACTGTAAGAACAAAAGTTTTAATTCTTATGCAGTTTCTAAGAAAATTATAGATGACACTAACTACCAGTTTTGTATTTTAGTTAGAACTAGTTACTTCAAATAATTTAAAATGCTTTTGTCTTTCAAACATCTCTAAGAAACTGGGACATCACTAAAACTGAGGTTTGATAATCCAGTATGTAGGGCACTGGAGTCATTTATTTCATCAAATTGAATTTCAAATCTGAAATTCTTCATGGAATTACTTAACAGATACAGAAGAAATATATAATTTCTGAACAAATCTTATGCAATTCTATAAACCGTACAGAATATTTATCCTTTTTGTTGCAGATGGTTTTAACCCTTCTGTGTAAATTATTAACTTTCACTGCACAGAAAATCTTTTCTCAATACATTTCATGACAAAAAGATGAAACAACTATGTTTACCTTTTGGAAAGTAGACACAGGTGAAATAGCAAACATATTTCCCTCTCCAAACACTTCTGCCCAATTCCTTTGAGATACTTTCATTCTGTTTTTAAAGTGGTATTCATTATCAGGATTGAAAGCCTAGATTCAAAGAGAACAGAAAAACATTATTATCTATTTCTATAACAACACAATAGCATTAGCATAGAAAAAAAATATAGCCTTGGATTCCTCCATGAATGGAGCTGAAGAATACCGACAAGTATTAGGTATAGAAAGGCTCAGGCCTTGGCTGGTACAGGAGCAAAGGACTAGTGTAGTGATCCCCTCCCTTGCTGGTGTTTATGCTGAGGAAGATGAGGAGCTAATAGGGTGAGAGTTCTGACCTCAGGCAAGGCAATGCTAGTGCCCCAAAGAGGTGAAGCTGGGCAGCAGAGGCAGTGAAACTGGGGAGAAAGGCAAGAGTATTTAAGACAGGAACACTCAGGGAGGAATAAGGGAAAGCTACTGAATGATTCTTTGAGTTGAAAATCTCTTCAAGTTAGAAAAGCATTTCTTTCAGACACAGCACAGTTAGTTGCCCTGCTTTTAAACTAAAAGGCAATGACTCTAATAGTATCTTTGATGATAAAATTATTATCATTTGTTATTATTTACAACTCAAAGAATAGCAAGTCTTTTCAATTAAATCAAAACATAAAGAGAGTAGTGCTTGTTTTCTGAGATACTGTACCATTGTCAGCACTCCCAGGAGCCCAACAGGAATTGGATCTTGTTTTATTCTCTCTGCAACCAGTTCTATTAGTAGCATCAACATATTATAGATTCCTTCATGAATTTCAGTACCCCACTTGTGCACAGCACTTGATGTCAGGAGCTACAAAAACAGAGAGTAGTCTAGAGTTTAACTTGAAAAAACATTACCAGTTTATCAAATAAATCTCAAATAATCAAGAAATGATGATGAAATGCTGTTTTGAATACAAATGAAGACCTATAACTGTAATCTTCTTCATTCCAAAGTCAAAGTTTTGTTCTGAACTTTATGTTAAAAGCAGTTTGCTAAGCTGGGCGTGGTGGCGCATGCCTTTAATCCTAGCACTTGGGAGGCAGAGGCAGGCGGATCTCTGTGAGTTCAAGGCCAGCCTAGTCTACAGAGTAAGTTCCAAGACAGCTGGGGCTACAGGGAGACCCTGTCTCAAAAAAGACCAAAAAAAAAAAAAAAGCAGTTTGCTTAAAAAATTTTTTTAAATTTGCTTTTCTGTTCTTCATTATTACTAGAGGAGGCCACATGATACGGAGCAAGTATCACTTGAAATCAATGATGGGAACTATTGTTTTCTAACTGTTGTGACCTTAGACAAATTTATCAGATTTACAGAGGCTCAGTTCTTTTATCTCTAATGAAGGATGATACCTGTTCATTTCACTCAGATATTACAAAGACCAAAAAAGACATCAAACATAAAAGCATTTCATAAATGGTAAGGCATTATTAGTGTACCTTGGTAAATTGTCAACATTAATCAGTATTTCTAGATAAGAAATGGATGGTGTTTTTTCATAGATTCTCACACATACATATATTCTTTTCACGTTTTGTACATGTTAGAAACAAGACTACATCTTTCCAATTGCTGACTAGACAAGGACTCTCAATGTGAACAAATATTAGAAATACACTAACAATTTATTTTGCCTTTAAATTCCCTTTTAGGTATATATAAAAGTAACATTCACCTTTTAAAATGAATAAGCAAATCTAAACTAATTCAAAGTAATAAGATGCTGTAACCTATTTCTGTGCAACTATTTTTCTTAGATATAAATATCAAATATAAAAGAATGAGATATCATATAATCAGACAACTTCTTAGATTCATTAAAAACATGAGCAATTGACCTGTCCTACCATTAGTCTTCTAGTCCTTGGAAATCTAGTCCTTGGAAATCTAAGTCAGGACTAACTGCCAGATCAGGGAATGAGAAACTAAAAGATTGTACCTAAATCTCTAGGGTGGCTTCATGTTTTGTTTTGTTTTTTAATTTGTTTAAGTTGGATGGTTTCATCTTTTTGTTTGTTTGCTTGCTTGTTTTTTTAGATGAAGTATAAGTTCAGGTTGACCAGCAACTGGATATATAGCTCAAGCTGGCCTCAAACTCCCAATCCTCCTGCCTTAGATTCCCAAATGCTGGCATTACAGGTGTGCACCACCGAGTCCAGGCTGGTTTAATGCTTCTGTAAGATTCCCTTCAGAAGGAAAATACTATATAACAAAAATCTTATCTTAGGCCACTTGGAATGTGCCTGAACTTCAGTATCTGGAGAGTAACCTCAGTTCCAAATGAGCAAAAAACTGTAAGGCTAAATTTATAAAAACTGGTCATGTTCTAATTTTTTACAAGAATTAAAAAAAAAAACTATATAACTAAAAATAAGCCTTAAAATGAAGCATCAATTTACATTTAAGAAGCTTCGTGTAATTTCAAAATTAAAGTATATTACTTTGAAAAAAGGTCTGCTTATCTTCTCTCTTCTAAGAGAGGCAGCCCCTTGTGGGGAAGATGTGAATTAAGTTTAAACACAACCATGGCCAAATTTGGATTATTTCCTCTAGCTGAAAAATTAGTAAAGAATCCATACTGGCTGAAAGGTAAAAAGAGAGAAACACAGAAATAACAAGTTTCTTTCCTATACTTTATTCATACAAGCACTTGTTATTTGTTGCCTTATACCTAAAAGGCATTTAGTAAGAAATTCCTGAGGAAGAAGGGAGAAAGATGAGCATCATAGAGGAAGTGCAGCTAAGGCAGTTAGATAATCCTACTAAGTCAGAGGTCACACCTGAAGGCACATACAGCTCTGTTGCTCTTCTAATTTAAGAAAGCATGCCTAACTTTTAAGCAGGAAAATCTTAGATGCTCTAAACCATGAGAGAAACATTTTAGCTTTCCTAAAATTGAATCACACAGTTCAGGGTATCTTTGTGTTCATGGTCTTAGAGAAAAACAACCAACTAGCCATTTGACCATTTATTATGTTACTATTAGCTGTGAGCATAACATAAAAGTTATAAGAAGCAGCTCTGTTCAGAGTTAGAGTGTTATACACCAAATACTCAGTTTGCCATGGAACTTTCTGGATTTGGGGATCCTCAACTTAAAGGTTCTTTTTTTCTAATATTTATTTACTTAATATTTTTAATTTATGTGACTGTGTCTACTTCCCTTTGTGGGGTGCTCACACGGGCCAGATGAGGGCGTTGGATTTCCTGAGCTGGATTATAGGTGTTTGTGAGCTGCCTGACATGGGTGTTGGGAACTGAACTCTGGGCCTGTGTAATGGCAGCAAATACAACCAATGAACCAACTCTCTAGTCCCTAAAGTTTTTCTTTATAAACTTATGCTCATACTATTACTTATTCTCACTGTATGCTATAAGAAATCTGCTTTTGCTGGGCATGGTGATGCATGTCTTAATCCCATCACTCGGGAGGTAGAGGCAGTAAATCTCTGTAAGGCCAGCCTGGTCTACAGAGTGAGTTCCAGGCCAGCTGGGGTTAGAGGGAGACTCTGTCTCAAAAGACCCCCCCCCAAAGAAGAAGAAAGGAAGAAAGGAAGAGAGGAAGGGAGGGAGGGAGGGAGGAAGAAATCTGCTTTTTAAAAGCTATTATTTATTAAGAGGATTTTTCTTTATTTTATTTTACTTATTTTTTAAGATGATTTTTCTAAAATACATATCTTCATTCTACATAAATCTCTGTTCCAAAGACAAACTAAAAGCATTTCTCCCTGCCGGGCGTGGTGGCGCACGCCTTTAATCCTAGCACTTGGGAGGCAGAGGCAGGCGGATCTTTGTGAGTTCAAGGCCAGCCTGGTCTACAGAGTGAGTTCCAGGACAGCTGGGGCTACAGGGAGACCCTGTCTGCAAAAAGACCAAAAAAAGAAAAAAAAAAGATTAAGCCACTTTTTTGTTTTGCCAACTTAATTCTTTTGTTATTTTTTTAAGCATTTGAACCAAGGGATTATTATCTCTAAATACCACCGCATGCGGATATAATCATCTACACAAATGGACATGTTGTGTCTTCTTAAGATTAATACCAAACCTTCCCCTATCATCATGTATATTCTACTGTGATTTACTTGCACATGGGACAAAAATGGATGCATCATCCAGAACATGTTCCCAGCTCCAGTGTAAGCATCGCAGGAGACTCACTCACTCATTCATTCAACCCGGACTACTGAGCCCTTTCTATGAGGTAGGCAGTTAGGTTTTCCAATACAGAAACAGCAGACTCATGTCCTGAAAGGGAAATTAGGCTGAGTCAGACTGCTTTTAGAAACATGAGTCCTGTGATTTCCCATTTGCACTGTGAAGAGAAGTCGTGCTTTAACCGATGACCTTTACACTAGACATGCGGAAGCCAACACACTAGCATTCTCTTGGCTCGGCTTGCCATCCAAGAGATGTAGCTGCCCACCACAACTCAGTCCATGCTTTATTTAGGAAGAACACACCTCAGTAGTTTGGAAAATTGATCTCATTTCTCTCATGTAAAACAATAAGCAGGAAAGTGGCTTCCTACTTTGTGGTGAATGAATATAATCTTCAATCTATTCCTTTTCTTTTCTTCTTTTTTTTTTTTTTTGGTAGACAGGGGCTCCCTATAGCCCCACCTGGGCCTGGAAGCCTGCCTCTGCCTGCGCTGAGTTGCTGGTAAGGATCAAGCGTCACCACCAGGCCTGGGCCCTAAATAGCAATCTGTTCTAAAGTGCCACAACCTTTAGATTTACAAGATAAACAATTTCCTAGACAATTTAGTGAATTTATTTCTTTAAACAATATGTAATAGGAAGGATTAACTTATAGTCAATCAAAGACAAGTATAAACATTAAATATAAAAAANCTCAGCCAGCTCAAAACTTCTGACTTATCCTATTTCTGACTCTTGTTATTAATATGGCTGGTTAATGTGTATCTAGCGGCTCTGATCTTCCACATACAGATCTGCCTTTTGTCAGATGGCTTCCACACCATCAAAAGGCCTCTAGTGGAAGGAAGCAGCTTCCTTTTTAAAAGTGTTTCTAGTCAGGGCTGGAGAGATGGCTCAGCAGTTAAGAGCACTGACTGCTCTTGCAGCGGACCTGGGTTTGATTCCCAGCACCTATATGGTGGATAAGAACCACCTCTAGTGCTGGGTGTGGTGGCGCTCGCTTTTAATCCTAGCACTTGGGAGGCAGAGGCAGGCAGATCTCTGTGAGTCCAAGGTCAGCCTGGTCTACATAGTGAGTTCCGGGACAGCTAGGACTACAGGGAGACCCTTTGTCAAAAAGACAAAAAAAAAAAAATTGTATTTTTCCATTTAAAAGTACACATGAATACTTTCTCAAGTGGCTTACCTGAGATTACCGTGTAAAAAAAAGGTCCTCTGTTCTCCCTGTGATTTATTTTTTTATTTTATTTTTTTTTGGTGAGACAGGGTCTCCCTATAGCCCCACCTGGCCTGGAAGCCTGCCTCTGCCTCCTGAGTGCTGGGATCAAAGGCGTGCACCACCATGCCTGGCCCTAAATGCAATCTTTCTAAGTGCCACAACCTTTAGTTTACTAAGATAAACAATTTCCTAGTACAATTTAAGTGAATCTATTCTTTAACAATTATGTAATAGGAAGGAGAACTTATAGTCAATCAAAGACAAGTATAAACATTTAAATATAAAAATAAAAGGAAATCATTAAGTTTCAATTCAGAGCTACTTATGAGAATTTCTCAATTGAATAAGACTCACAAACTGATTTTTTTTTCGTAAATATTTAAAATTAGGGGCTGGGGCTGGAGAGATGGCCTAGTGGTTAAGAGCACCGACCGCTCTTACAGAGGACCCGGGTTTGATCCCCAGCACCCACATGGCAGCCGAGAACCGTCTGAAACTCCAATTTCAGGAGAACTCCAGTTCCAGGGGAATCCGAGACCCTCTTCTGACCTCCGTGGCCTTGCACGACATGGGTGCACAGACTTGCATGCAGACAGTACATTCATACACATACAGAAATAAAATTAATAAAAACAAACAAACAACAAAAAAAGGGGGGGAAGATGGCTCAGTGGTTAAGAGGACTGGCTGCTCTTACAGAAGACTGGATTTGAAACCCAGTACCCACATGGCAGGTAACTCCAGTTTCAGGGGATCTAACATCCTCTTCTGACTCCGCAGGCATTTTATGATGTGCACTTATGTATATGCAGGTAGTACATACATGGGTGCACTTATGTACATGCAGGTAATACATACATATACAAAATAAAAACAATACAATTTTTAAAATAAATAAAGCTAAAACTAAAACAAAAAGCCTGTCTATCTTTGTCCCAACCAGAAAAGTCAAATCAGCACACTTTTCTTACCTTTTTAAAGGCTTCAGGCATACATCTCTCCATAAATCTTTTACAATTCTCATCAGACTCTGAAAGACCTTGGTCAAATAAATGAATAGGATATACTTTATTTAGATTTTAGGGACTTTTTATAGACATTGTATATATCATTCTAAATCTATTTATCACAGAAGCCTTGATTCTTAGCATTAGACCAGATTCTAATTACAACCAAATGCCTTGTCGTATGTCCATGTCACAATGACTTACACGAACTGATTAGATAAAACAGCAGCAGCTACTTACTAGCCATTTTTTGCCTAAACAGCTTTATAAAAACACAAATATTTTAAGCCGGGTGTGGTGGCACATGTCTTTAATCCTAGCACTCAGGAGGCAGAGGCAGGCGGATCTTTGTGAGTTCAAGGCCAGCCTGGTCTACAGAGAGAGTTCCAGGACAGCTGGGGCTACAGGGAGACCCTGTCTCAAAAAAAACCAACCCCCCCAAAAAAAACAACACAAATATTTTTTTAATAATGCCCAAATTACTCTTTTTTTCCTAAAAGAAGTAGAAGAACTCTGAAAATAAAACACAAAGAACTAACTGTGCCTGGCACAATACATATAATAAGTGATAACTACTAAGTGAATGAAAGAATCCACCATTTAAACCGTAACAGAAAAAAATACATTGCTCTCTTAAAAGTCAGCAATTAATTTTTATCACTGGGATACAACTGAACAATTTTCTTTTCCCAGAACCATTGCCTAGCATTGCTTTCAGTAAATGCTTGTGTTTGGAAATCAGCCTTAAATGTACCAAAGATGGCTATTAGAATTAAATGTAGGCCTAATCAAAATGTTTCCTTTGATGCATCTTATTACTCGTAATGGTAAAGTATGCACTCTTTCCATCTCCCTTTCTCTCTCCCCCCCTCAGGTGCCCAGCATCACACATGCTAGGGAAGTATACTACCAGAGCTCTTTACTTCCTACTCTTAAAAAAACCAAAAAGCCCAAATTGTCCAAATTTAAAGCCAAATTCCAGGTGGGGGGGGTGGGGGGAGGTCATGTTTATTTTAATCTCTAGAAAGCTCTTCGATTATATTATAAATAGTATTAGACTCTATTAGAACTGGAAGCAAAAAGGTGATTTATTTCAAACCTTTTATTCAATGGGTATTAACAAAGACTAAGAGAGGAGCTAGAGAACCTCTTGCAGGGGACCTGAGTTCAAATCCTAGCACCCACATGGCAGTTAATAATTGTCCATAACTCTAGTTCTAGGGGAACTCAATACCCTCTCCTGGCTTCCATGGGCACTGCATGCATGGGTGCCCATACATGCAAGCAAAACTCCAGCTCCTGGTGGATCGGATGCCTCTGGATTTCTCAGGCACCTGTATTCATCTGCACATATCCATCCCCTCATAATTAAAAAAATAATAATAGAAATAAACTGTGAGGAAAAGAACTAAAATTAAACTGTGTCCTATAACAAAAATGCCCTCCTGCATGCTGAGGTATGAAAGCTTACCAATTCTTGCTAAATAGGTAGAAGCCAACAGACATTTGCCCAGTGATTCTTCTCGCTTGTATGGGATGGACCAATGATCCGTCAAAACACGGCTTTCCAATTCATATAAATTCGTTGTAGGGAATTCAATTCCTTCCCCTGAGCAGTTTCCATTTTCATCATTCTTCTGACAAAAAAGGATAAAGATAAAAAGCAAATGTCCCATCAGTGACTCTTCAAAACATTTAGAATTTTAACTCAGAACAGGTTCTTAATCAACAGTAATTAATAATACTAATAAGATTGATTCCATCTTTCTCAAAGTTACATCTTTTCATGAAGATTATCTTAGAAGTTCTCAACTTTTATCATTCGGACATCCTGATTCCCTCAAAAAAGTTACTTTTTATCTTCAAAAAAACCAAACTCTCAATTTCTCATGAAATATTAAAACTACCATCACATCCAGCTGTCCTGCTCTTACTTCTCTTTTTAAACTAAGAGAATGCATTTCTTCAAGGATGTAGTTAGTGTCCCATTTTCATAGCCTCAACTCTGACAAAATACTGATATGAGCCCAATCTGGATTCAAGTCCCCCCAAATGACTGCTCTCATGGTCCCAACTGAACTTTTTATCATTATAGCCACCGTGCTACAATACCTTCCCAGTGCTTTTCTGTCTAACCCTTCTCTTGAAAAGAGAGATTCTCTTCCCCTTACCTCCAGCCTACCTGTGGGTCTGGTGGCTCTTAGTAGGTCCCCTCTTCTGTCATACCCTCGCCTTCTTAGCCATCAAATGGGTCCCTCAAGCCTCATTGTTGGCCTTCTCTTATTCCAGCTTATCTCCCTGATCTTATCTATTCTCCAAACCTAAATTATCCCCTATAAGCAGGTAAGTAATAAATTTCTTGTTTTTTTTAAAGTTTCTAAAAGTTTAATGTATATGTGTGTGTATGAGATTTGTGTGTATGCACATGTTCAGATGCCCTGAGGTCAGAAAAGGGCTTCAGAATCCCTGAAACAGGAATCACAAGTCATTGTAAGTTGCCCAGTGTGAGTGATGGGAACTGAACTCGAATCCTTTGCAAGAACAGCAAGCACCCATAATCGCAGAGCCATCTTACCACCCAAGATGACTCATAAATCTCTATCCCCAGCACAGACTTCTCTTCAGACCTTCAGACCCACAAATGCAGAGGTCTATCTGACATCTTTCCTAATTCAATGTGTATCCCAAACCGAAAACCAGGGAACCAGACTTAATGTTTTATTCTCTCATCCCCATTTTTTTTTTTTTTTTTGGTCTTTTTGAGACAGGGTCTCCCTATAGGCCCAGCTGTCCTGGAACTCACTCTGTAGACCAGGCTGGCCTTGAACTTACGGAGATCTGCCTGCCTCTGCCTCCCAAGTACTGGGATTAAAGGCATGTACCACGATGCTCGGCTTCATCCTAAAATACTTTAATGTTCTTGAAATCCATTTTTAAATATTCAATTAGGCCTTGTGAATCCCCTATCTTCTATCTTTCTGTCCAGCTTTCTGTACTCTGGTTTCTTTAGGATCTAGCTTCTTGGGAAGAAAAGTATCTCCTGTGTCAGATCCTTTTCCCAAATGGTCACTCTCTTACCAAAGGTGACATTTACTTCCCCTGTCCTTGATGTGGATTGGGACCATGTGTTCCTGATCAGATGTCCAAGCCTAGGTCATGATAACCTCCTTCTGATTTGTTCTGTGGAAATCCAGACTAAATGGAATGTTCACAAATGTGAAGCCTGTCCAACAGTTTTATCTAGGTACCACCAGAGAGCCAAGTCCTGAACCAAGGAAGGAGCTGTCAAATGAACCAGCCTCCAGTCATCATCTTCAGCCTTAGTCTTCCAGTTGAAACCCTAGATGGCATGGGGCAGAGATAAACTGTTCCCTAGACAAAGAACTGTTTCCTACAGAATCAATGAGCATCATAAACTGTTTCACACTATTATTCCTAAATCATTCTTCTTCAGCCTAGGAGACTCCTATACATCCTTAATTCTTTCAGAAGTCTTCCTAGAAATTCTAAACTTGGTAAAAATTCCTCTACGTATTTACTCTTTGCCATCCTGAACTACTCTTCATAATACTACTTACAAATGTAATTTAACATTAATTTGTGATTCATCTTTGGTCCCTACAAGACCATGTTCCACAAGGGCAAGAGACCTTGCCTATGCCTTTTTATTTTTTTTAATTTTTTTTTAAATTTTATTTATTTCTGTATGTGTATCAATGTACTATCTGCATGCAGGTTTGTGCACCCATGTTGTGCAATGCCGCGGAGGTCAGAAGGGGGTGTCGGATTCCCCTGGAACTGGAGTTCTCCTGGAATTGGAGTTTCAGACGGTTTTCGGCCGTCATGTGGGTGCTGGGGATCGAACCCAGGTCCTCTGTAAGAGTGGTGGGCGCTCTTAACTGCTAGGCCATCTCTCCAGCCCCGCCTATGCCTTTTTACCTCTAGAGACTAGTCCCTAAATCAAAGTAGGTACATAATATTGTCAAATGGAAAATTAGCCCTGCAAACAAAGCGAAGAGAAAGATTTGCCCTCAGTTTTCACCTTGTTAATCTGTAATAAAGCAAACAACTTTCAACTGTCTAAAATCTACTCTAGTTTTAAAACCTATCTTTATATAATCCACTCATGACAAAAAATAAAAACATTCCATGAAAACCACTTTAAACTTCAATGAAGGAAAAACCATGATCATAAGACAGAAACATAAAAGCACACAAAAAACTGATTTCAATTCTGATCAATGATATCTAAAAGGAATCTAGCAAAAGTTTTCTCCAGATTTATGGCTGAACTGGTATGACGGTAAGAGAAAAAGCAGGAAGGCAATCAGGTGTAAAAGAAAATGAAATTGGGGAGTGACAGGTAAAGGTAGTCAATTAAGCAGCGGTACAATCATATAATATATGGGGAAAATACTTTTTTTTTTTTTTGGTCTTTTTGAGACAGGGTCTCTCCCTTTAGTCTCAAATGGCCACAGGGTCTCTCTCTTTAGTCCCGACTGGCCTGAAGCTCGCTATGTAGACCAGGCTGGCCTTGAACTCACAGAGATTCACCTGCCTCTGGATTAAAGGCGTGAACCACCACACCCCACAAAAATACTGTTCTTAAAGTATAACGCTTCTGAAATATGTTTAGCTCATAAATACTGAAAATCAATCAATTTCATTTAAAAGATCTTGAGGGGATCCAAGACATAAAAGCAATAAAAGCATAAGAGTCATAAAACTACACACTTATTAAATTCTTTATTAGTTTGTGGTCAAAGCAGAAGATGTAGAAACAAAACTTACTTAGTGGATTTTAAAGTGAACAGGTCATTACTATGGGATATCAATCAGTAGTATCTACAGAATAGATCAAATCACAGATAAAATCATCGAACTGAGCTTTTTTGGAGAAAGGAAGGGGAAAAAAATCTCTGTTTAGCATTACAGAATGAATGGTATGTCCAATATTTATGCTGAAGCCCTTAGACCCCATGGAGCCATATGGCTGTCCCTCAGTATTCCGGGATGGATGTCCAAGAAATCCCACTTCCACAGATACCCAGTCTCTTATATAAAATGATACAGTATTTTCATATAATCTACACATATGTTCCCATATACTTGAAATTATCTCTAGGTTTCTTATGATGCCTAACACAATGCGCATCCTATATGAACACTTGTATTGTTTAGGGACTAGTGACAAGAAAACACAACCTGTACATGTGCAGCAAAGACACAATCTTTTTCAAATATTTTCCACCTGTTGATGGCTGATACCATGTCTGCAAAACTTGGTTACAAAAGACTCACTACTTTAAGGAGACAATTAAAAGACAAATGAAGTCATAGGGGTGGAATAATCTGATATAGCTGATGTTCTTACAGAAAAGGAAGGACCTCAGTGTTGGGAAGGTGGACACAGGAGGATCCCTGGAGCTTGCTGGCCAGCAGGTGTGGCTTAATTGGTGAGTTTCCGGACAGAGGGAGAAACTGTTTCAAAAGAAGTGGATGGCATTCCTGAGGATGACATCTGAGGTTGCCCTTTGGTCTCCATACATATACACACAGATGCATGCATTAAAAACAAAACAGAATGGCAGAGATTTCTCTTTTCCAGAGTACACAGAGAAGTGTCAGGAGGACAAGGTGAAAGGCAGTTATCTGCAAGTCAGAAGAAGAATTCTTACCAGAAAACAACCCTAAAAACATCCTGATCTTGCTCTTACCCTCCAGACTGAGAAAATAAACCTTGAGAGAAAGCCAATCACTCTGTGGCAGACTTAGCAGGTTAAATGCTTAACTGCATTAACCTAAGATCAAAGTAGAATGAAAGCATGTAAACACATACATACACACTAAATCAACTGCATGATTCTGAAGTGGGTACATGTCATTACTACTGAATAGTTACCATTAATTTCTACAGAAGCTCAAATTTCATATGTGATCAAATCACATATGAAATCATTGAATGTAACTGGCAGCCATGACATGCATGTGGAGGTTAAGAGGGAAACTGGCAGGAGTTGGTTCTCTTCTTTCATCACGTGGGGCCTGGGGAATTGAACTCAGTTTGGAAAGCTCGGAGGGAAGCACTTTACCTGCAATGCTAGGGCACAGTTTATAATAATTAAGAGCCGGGTGTGGTGGTGCACGCCTTTAATCCTAGCACTCGGGAGGCAGAGGCAGTCGGATCATTGTGAGTTCAAGGCCAGCCTGGTCTACAGAGTGAGTTCCAGGACAGCTGGGACTACAGGGAGACCCTATCTCAAAAAGACCAAAAAAAAAAAAAAGAGCTTCTGGAAGGTGGGAGGATCCTTCATGAGTAATGGTACAAACATCATGTGCTTCCTGATAAGACGCTCTGTGAAGAACACATTGAACACTCCTGTGGTTTTCCTGCTAAAAGTGTATAAACTAAATCTAATTGTAGGGGGGAAAGTTCAGTCTCTATTCTTAAAAAGAAAAAAAATCATAGTCATGAAAGACTGAAGGAAAGTAGTCAGACATGATGATAAAATACAATGTAGCATCCTACAATGGACCTAGAAACAGGAATTTTATTGTTTGTCTTCAAAGGATATTAGTAGTGGTTTAATGTTAACTTCCTGGCTTTGATTACTATACTACACTGAAATTATGTTAGGAGAATATCTTCATTTTTAGGAAATACAGAAATGTTTGTATTAGTACATTTTTTCATCATAAAATATATAAAGCTGTATAGAGTGAAAGTTTCATTTAGGTTACAGTTTCAGGATGAAAGCCCAAGGTTGGGTGGTATTCTAGGTTGCTTTCAATCACTGTGACAAAACACTCTGACTTATACCAACTTGGGGAAGAAAGGGTTTATTCATCTTAAATCTCCCTCATCACTGAGGGAGTCCAATGCAGGAACTCAGGGCAGGAACCTGGAGGCAGGAGCTGAAGTACAGGCCATGGAGGAATGCTGCTTACTAGCTTGCTCCCCTGGCCCATGCATGGTGTGAGGATAATGCACAGATCCCCAGAACCTACGTAAACACCAGTTGGGCGTGATGGACCGTATGTAATTTTAGTGCTAAGAAAGTGGAGGCAGCCGGGCATGGTGGTGCACACCTTTAGTCCCAGCACTTGGGAGGCAGAGGCAGGAGGATCTCTGTGAGTTTAAGGCCAGCCTGGTCTACAGAGTGAGTTCTAGGCCAGCTGGGGCTACAGGGACACCCTGTTTCAAAAAGACCAAAAAACAAACAAACAAAGTGGAGGCAGGGGATCCCTGATCAAGCTGACTAGCTAGTCTAAGCCAATAGTGTGCTCTGTTCATCTGAGAGATCTTGCCTTAACAAAGACGACATTCCACATCAACTTTGAGCTTCCACATGCTCATGCATGTGTACCCCCACACATCCTAGCATGGATGCATGTGCACATACACACACACACACACACACACACACACACACACACACAGAAATTAGATATTTAATACAAAAGAGTAATGGGGGCCAAGAAGATGGCTTAACAGGTAGAGGAGGTTGCACTCAGACCTGATGACCCGAGTTCAATCCTTAGATCCCAAATAGGGTGTTAGAAGAGAATCAACTTTGGAGAGCTGTCCTCTACCCTCCATATGCACTACAGGACACATTCATGCAAACACACACACACACACACACACACACACACACACACACACCCCAAAAAACCCCCACAAATAAATTAATTAAAATAGTAGAAGATAAACAAAAGTATGCAAGATATGTATGAAAGAAATAGTAAAATGGTAATTTAAATCTCATCTTAACAATTATATTAAACATAGATAAACACGCCAATGTAAAGGGGGAGGTTGATAATGTGGATTAAAAAATATGATCTGGCCACACTCCTCCCGAGTTGAGTGTTGGCCCGATGTTGTAATTAAATTAAACCCTCCTTTAAAACTCCGTGTGGTTCCTATCTTGATCTTCCTGTACTGGCATCCATGGTATAGCCTGGGTAGTATAACAATGGCAGTCTATATACTCTGACAAGGCTGAAATCCCAGTATCTGCTCAATCTACAAGCTGGATATCTCAGTAGTCCCCATCTGGCATTGAAGCCCAATAATGGATGCTTTGGAACCCCTCGTTGAGAAATTCTAATAGACTTTTAGGTTGGACATTTAATTTACCCTATTCATCTCCTGGTTCCCTGCCTAGAAAATGTACCTAACTACTCTTGCTTTCACTTTTCCTTCACAGGCACCAGTCAAGGACTTTGTTCTCTCCATAGCTATACTTCTGGGGGTCTTTTAGATAGACTCACCAAGCAGGGGGTGCCCCAGTTGCCACCCCCTATACCCCTTTTCAGCATGAAAGAAGTCAGAGTGGTTGGCGCCCCGATTCCCTCTTGGCAACTGGGGTAACCTCCCCAGAGGGTAATGTGATAAAAGTAGGAGCTAAAAAATGGCTAGGCAGTTTAGGGTCAAGACCCCCCAAAGAGCCAGTTTCTTTCTCAGCTGAGAGCTGACCCTACATATGCCAGTAAACTTATCCTTCTTGGTTGGTCTGGGGAAAAAAAAATGATCTGTTATCTATAAGAGACACATTTTAGATACAAAAGAGAAAGGATATAAAGATTTAAACACAAAAGGGAAATGGAGTGACTATTAATATCGGACAAAATACAGACAAGGAATGTATTACTAGAAACTAAAAAACATTTCATAGTGATAAAAAGTCAACAAAACAGGATAGTAAGTGGATGTAAAAGGGCATCATAAAACCAGTAACAGGGGGCTGGAGAGATGGCTCAGCAGTTAAGAGCACTGACTGCTTTTGCAGAGGACCTGGGTTCAATTCCCAGCACCCACATGGTGGCTGAGAACCATCTTTAAGTCCAGTTCCAGGGGAACCCAACACCCTCTTCTGACCTCCGGAGCACTGCACGACACGGGTGCACCTACTTACATGCAGACAGTACACTCATACGCATAAAATAAAATTTAAAAAGCCGGGTGTGGTGGCGCATGCCTTTAATCCTAGCACTCAGCAGGCAGAGGCAGGCGGATCTTTGTGAGTTCAAGGCCAGCCTGGTATACAGAGTGAGTTCCAGGACAGCTGGGGCTACAGGGAGACCCTGTCTTGAAAAGACCAAAAATAAATAAATAAAATAAAAAAAAACAGTAACAAAAGAGAACTGGAGTAGCTGTATCAATATAAGGAGGAAATCAGCAGATGGCTTTTTTAAGATAAAGGTTAATTCAACAGGAAGACATAATAATTATAACTCATAAGTTAATTCATCAAAGTTGCAGAATATAATAGTCAACTGTATGTCTAGATATTAATAATCTTAATTAAGAAAATAATTCCAAGCCAGGCGTGGTGGCGCATGCCTTTAATCCTAGCACTTGGGAGGCAGAGGCAGGCGGATCTTTGTGAGTTCAAGGCCAGCCTGGTCTACATAGTGAGTTCCAGGACAGCTGGAGTTACAGGGAGACCCTGTCTCAAAAAGACAAATAATAATAATTCCATTTACTTAAAAATTACAGATTTACATATCCCATTTTCAAAACTTACCTCACAAGCCTACAGTAATGAAGATAATGTGGTACCAGACTAGCATCCCAGAGGAAGGATAAATATTTGGGTCAACAGAATAAAACTGAGATTCAGGACTCACTCTGCATTATGTCAACACATTCTGCAACAAGAATGACAACTTAATTTTTGACAGAGGCATATAAACAATTTAATGGAGTGCCTATTTAACAAATGGTGCTAGGACATCTGAACTCACACAGGCAAAAGAATGAAAGTGGACAGGCATGGTGGTGCATGCTTTTAATCCTAGTATTACAGAGGCAGAGGCAGGCAGATCTCTTTGAGAGTGAGGCTAGCATGGGGCTTGGGGAGATCCTGCCCCCCAAAAGATTTTGGAGGTTAGAGAGATAACCAAGTGGTTAAGAGTATGGGCTATTCTTGCAGAGGATCCAGGTTTGGTTCCCAGCACACACACACCATCTAACAACTGTCCATAACTCCAGTTTCAGGGGATTCAGCACCCTTTTCTGACCTCCATAGGCACTGTACCACAGGGGTGCACCTACCTACATGCAGGCAACACATTCATACACATAAAATTAAAATTTAAAAAGTTAAAAAAGAAAAACTGGATCTCTCCACGCTGCATATATACAAAAATTCACTCATAACACAAGAGTAAATCCTCATGACTCTGTATTAAGTATTTCTTAGCTAAGTGCAAGTGACAAAATTAAACCCATCTGTACATCAAATGCCACTGTTAACAAAGCGAGAAGAAAAATCTACAGAACTTGAAGAGGTATTTGCAAACCTGGCAAGGGACTAAGTACTAGAATACAAAATTCTTACAACTCATTACTCAAAAAAAAAAAAAAAGAAATGGATGCTTCTCTAAATCATATATATATTTTTCATATACATGAAAATGTTCAGTATCATTAATCATTAACGAAATACAAAATACAAAAATCATAAGATACTACTGCACCACATACCACATGTCCTATGATGGCTATAATACCAATCCCCAATAATAATCACTATTGGGGAAGATGTGGATGATTGGAACCATCATACATTACTGATATCATAAAATGGTAAAGCTACTTTTGTAAGATAATTTGGCAGTTCCTCAAATATTAATTATTGTCACCAAGGACAGGGTAACTCTATCCCTACTAGTCATATACCCAAGGCAAACAGACAATGGTTCTATGAGATGTCCAGAAGAGGCAAACCCACAGGCACATAGAATGTATTAGTGGTCACCAGCAGATGGGGGAGGAAACTAATAATGGGTATAACAGATATGAGATTTCTTTGGAGGGTGATGAAAATATTCTGAAATTAAATGATTACAATGGTGTACACAACTCTGTGCACAAATACTTTAAATGGTTAAACTTTATGGCCAATAAAACCAATAAAGTTATTAGAAGAGTTGATTAACAAAATGATTTTTTTTTTTTTTGGTCTCTTTGAGATAGGGCAGGGTGGCTTTGAACTCACAGAGATCTGCCTGCCTCTGCCTCCTGAGTGCTGGGATTAAAGGTGTGCGCCACCATGGCCAGCCAACAAAATAATTTTAATGATTATGACATTCAATTGAGAATATCAAAACACAAAGCTGAATTTAATAACCTACAATAAAATGTAATACCTATGGCCATTAAGACAATTTTAAAACAGCAATTTTAAAATAATATAAGGCTTGACAGGTAAAAATACAGTTAACATTCTCAGTCTTAGAAAATGAGGGAACATGGAAAGTTGGGATGTATATGGTCAGGATACACTGTACACAGGTATGAAAATCTCAAAAAGAATAAAAATTTCTCTGTTAAAAGGGAGTGAACAGGNTTTTGATCTTTTTGAGACAGGGTCTCCCTGTAGCCCCAGCTGGCCTGGAACTCACTCTGTACACCAGGCTGGCCTTGAACTCATGGAGATCTGCCTGCCTCTGCCTCCCAAGTGCTGGGATCAAAGGCTTGCGCCACCACGCCCAGCATGAATGTCTCTTTTAACAGGGAGAAAAAATCTCCAGTAATATTAAATCTTGTGTACTCAGTTATCTAGGAGAGCAATACAGGTGAGCTAATTCATTAAAGTGTGATTTATAAATTGGTCGGTTTATGATTAAAATTAAAACAACACTTTAAAAATTGGCTTTGAAAAAAAACCACTGTTGAATACATATACATCTGTGATGGTAATTTCCTCTGCTTGCAGACTAAGGCATACTACTTATGTTGTCACTGTAGTAACTCTCCATATTTTTTTTCTTTTTTTCGGTCTTTTTGAGATAGGGTCTCCCTGTAGCTCCAGCTGTCCTGGAACTCACTATATAGACCAAGCTGGTCTTGAACTCATAGAAATCGCCTGCCTCTGCCTCTGCCTCCCTAGTGCTGGGATTAAAGGCATGCATTACCACACCCAGCTTACTCTCCATATTTAACTTACAGATTCTGAAAAAAGTATCTGTCCACCTAACTTCTATATTGTAAATTATAATTAGCGATAGCCATATACAAGTCCCATCTCATTATCCAGAAACCTGCCTGTTTGGAAAATGCAAATGAAACAACCTAAATAGAGGCAACATCCTAACTGGGGGATAAGTAGTTAAAAAGTTACTTGACACAAGTTTTGGAAATGATCATGTATGTTTTTAAATCAATGTAATGAATGACTTTAATGTTTATACAGAAAGGCACCTTCAAGCCAGACGTGGTGGCTGGTACTCGGCTGGCATCTTCAAGCCAGACATGGTGGCTAGTGCTTGGGAGGCAGAGGCAGGTAGATCTCTGTGAGTTCAAGGCCAGCCTGGTCTACAGAGTGAGTTCCAGGTCAGCTGGGGCTATAGGGAGACCACCATCTCAAAAAAAAAGAAAGAAAGAAAACCTCTGGAATGTAATATACTATTTTCTTATGAGGTGTCAGATCTAAATGTTAAAAAGTAATCACTAACGATCACTCATCCTAAGTTGACTAGAAATCCGTTTTGAAAGCTTGCTATATATGATAAGGTGCTCAGTGTTGGCAAATAAACATAAAGAAACAGTTCCTGTCTTTTAAGAGTAGGGTAACCATGAGAACAGAGAAATGGGACAAAGCAATCCTGTGGATGTTCTCCTGCATGTGCAGTGAGTCCTGAAAAGTATTAGCTGAGGAACTTCACAGTAAATGGTACTTCATACTCAAGTATGAGAGCATATTCTAAAACTGGGCCTACTTTAATTTTCAAAAGCGTAAGTAGCAAAGCCAGATGTGGTGGTACCCATCTTTAATTGCAGCGGTTGGGAGGACAGGCAGGTGGATCTCTGTTGAGTTCAAGGCCAACTTGGTCTACATAGCGAGTTCCAGGCCAGCTGGGGCTGCAGGGAGATCCTGTCTCAAAAAGACCCCTTCCGGGGCTGGAGGGATGGCCTAGCGGTTAAGAGCGAGGCTCACTGGGGCTATAGGAACCCGTCTCCAAAAAAAAAAAAAAAAAATCAAATCTCATGAAATTAAAATTAAACAACAATAAACTTATTTTTAACTTGTGATGCATTAGTAAAATTTGGGGAGAGATTGGTGCCTGCTACAAAGAGTTAAGCTTCCATCTGCCCACAGAAGGATCGAACACAGATAAAGGAAATTATTCAACTTAATGAAGAAGAGACTATCAATGCTGCTCAAAGTTTAATACTAAATTCAGTTACTAAACTATCCCCTTAGCCAACAATGTAGTCAAAAGAACTTCTATATTTATGATCATGTAGAGAAAAATGAAAATGGGACAATGTCTTCATGATGAGTTTAAATAATTTGTCTATCACTTTAGAAAATAACCTGATAGGTAAGTGCTTAAACATAAGAGCATAACTCCTGATTCCAGGACTAATAGTAATAAATCGGAGATGTTCCACTTTAGTGTGTTTTTTTATTTTTTTTTTTTGTATGTGTATTNGTTAAACGCGATGACCGCTCTTGCAGGAGGACCCGGGTCTCGATCCCCAGCACCCACATGGCGGTGAGAACCGTCTGTGACTCCGGTTCCAGGAGAAATCCAGTCCCGGGGAATCCGAGACGTCTTTGAACCTCCGCGGCAACGCACGACATGGGTGCGCAGACCTGCATTCAGACAAACATTTCATACACAAAAAAATAAATACATAATAAAAATAAAAAAAAAACAAAAAAAAAAGACCTCTTCATCTCCTCACAAAACGTACCAAAGCCTCACGTGTTCTTAGCTTTTTTTGTCGTGTGAGGGGGTGGTAAGAACTCTTTAATTTTTAAAAATATTCCATTACTTTTATTTAATTAGAACGCATTTTCCTTTTCAAAACATATTTCCAATACTTATGCTAAATGGCATTGTAGAAATGCTCAGTTTTCTAGCATAATGGTTAGAAGAGAAATTGAGATTCCGACAATTCCTTCAATGTCTCTATTTATTTATCCTTTTTTTTTTTTTTTTTTTTTGATTCTTTGAGACAGGGCTCCCTGAACCCAGAGCTGGACCTGGAACTTCCACTCTAGACATCAGGTGGGCCTTGAACTCATGGAGATCTGCCCTGCCTCTGCCCCACGGCGGATTAAAAGGCTTGCGCCACCACGCCAGCATGAATGTCTCTTTCACAGGGAGAAAAAATCTTCCAGTAATATTAAATCTACTCAGTAGACATGAACTTTGAGGTCAGAACCTGCTTGAGTTTTCCTTTCTGTTCTAAAATTTATTTTTGTAAGTTAATTTTTAAAATAAAAAAAAAAAAAAAAAAATGGCTTTGAAAAAAAAACACGTGAATACATTATACCCGTTGATGTGTCCTTTCCTTGTGCAGACTAAGGCATTACACAGTTGTCCACTGTAGTAACTATCCAATTTTTTCTTTTTTGCTTTGAGGTAGGGTCTCCCTGTAGGCCCCGTGATGAGTATACTGTCTGCATGTAGGTTTGTGCATCTGTGTCGTGCAATGCCTCGGAGGTCAGAAGAGGGTGTCGGATTCTCCTGGAACTGGAGTTCTCCTGGAATTGGAGTTACAGACGGTTCTCAGCTGCCATGTGGGTGCTGGGGATCAAACCCGGGTCCTCTGCAAGAGCAGTCGGTGCTCTTAACTGCTAGGCCACCTCTCTAGCCCCATCCACCTTATTTATAAAATGTCTTCTGAGCCAGGCACGGTGGCACACATCTTTAGTCCCAGCACTTCAGAGGCAAAAGCAAGTGGATCTCTGTGAGATGAAGGCCAGCCTGGTCTATGTAGTAAGTTCCAGGACAGCTGGGGTGACAGGGAGACCCTGTCTCAAAAAGACAAAAAAAAAAAAAAAAGTTTTGCAAAGCAATTCAGTTCCTTCTGGTATTTTACACTATGGAAAATATTTCTGAAAAATTGCTTCTTGGAAAAAGAAGAGATGAGGGAGAGTGTGCAGAAGCTCTGGGCTACTAACACACTGTCTCAAGTTTGTCTACAAACTGGATGTTGATTATAACTGGTGTTATAATCAGTAAGTTTCCTAACCGACAAACCTTGGTATTTCTTCTGGTCCAGTGCATTAACTCTAACTGGTTACTCATGTATTCTAAGTATCATAAGGTTTTCATGAGAAGTTATCTAACTCAAAGGTACACATAGAATTTAACCTCTCACTTGGATTTAAGGTTTAGGACTTGAGAGTAAGAATAAAAAACTGGTAAGAGTAGCTGCAGTCTCCTCAGAGCATCCCTAGTGACTGCAGCTGTTGAACCTGCAGTCTTCCCAAATGAAGGAGAAGAATACAATTCCTTGCTTAACAACAATAGCCATTCATATGTGCAGTGGAATAAAAACTTTTAAGTTAGAGTTGATGAGATGACTCAGTGGGTGGAGCTTGCTGTCAAGCCTGACAACTTGAGTTTGATTCCTGGAACCCACAAAGTAGAGAAGTAGAGAACCAACTCCTGAAAGTTGTCTTCTGACCTCTACATGTATGCCAGGGCATGCACATACAGAATAAATAATGCAATTTAAGGAAAAAATTTTATGTAAGTGTTATGCCTGCATGTATGTAAGTGCATTTGTGTCATGCAGTGCCTATGGAGGTCAGACCCCCTGGAACTAGAGTTTCAGAGGGTTGTTAGCTGCCATGTAAGTGCTGGGAATTGAATCCAAGTCTTCTGCAAGAAAAGCCAACTCTCCAGGCCCCATAATAAAAAAAAATTAATTAAAAAAATAAAAATTTAAGTTCAAGTTTTCACCAAATCTAAAGCTCTGTTTTATAGGCAGCAGTTATTGCTGCTTTTTTTTTTTTGTCTTTTTGAGACAGGGTCTCCCTTTAGCTCCAGCTGGCCTGGAGCTTGCTCTGTAGACCAGGCTGATCTTGAACTCACAGAGATCTGTCTGCCTCTGCCTCCTGAGTTCTGGGATTAAAGGCATGCGCCACCATGCCCGGCTTATAGGTTTCTTCCTAAACAGGTAGAAAGGTATGACTTCAAAAAGCACTGCTGGCTGGGCTTGGTAGTACACGCCTTTAATCCTACCACTTGGGAGGCAGAAGCAGGTGGATCTTTATGAGTTCAAGGCCAGCCTGGTCTACATAGCGAGTTCTAGGACAGCCTGAGCTACAGGGAGGCCCTGTCTCTAGAGTACTGCTTTAGAATGATTTTTTTTTTCTTTTTTTTTTTTGGTCTTTTTGAGACAGGGCTTCCCTGAAGCCCTAGCTGGCCTGGAATTCACTATGTAGACCAGGATGGCTTCAATCTCACAGAGATGGGCCTGCCTCTCCTCCCAAGTGCTGGGATTAAAGGAGTATGCCACCACATCTGGCCAAATGAAGGTTTTGGTTTTTTTTTTAACATTAAAACAATGTAATCAGGAGGCAGAGCCAGGGATCTCTGTGAGTTCAAGGTCAGCCTAGTCTACAGAGCAAGCTCAGGATAAAAAGTGATCTAGCAGGGCTGGAGAGACGGCTCAGCAGTTAAGAGCACTGGCTGTTCTCACAGAGTACCTGGGTTTGGTTTCTAGCACCTACATGGTGTCTATAACTCGAGTTCCAAGAGATCCAACACTCTCTTCTGACCTCAGTGGGCACTGCATGCCATGGGTGCACTTACATACATGCAAGCAATACACTCATAAAGATAAAATAAAAATAATGAATAAAAAAAATTTTTTTTTAAAAAGAGGTGATTGAACAAACAACCTGCCACTTCAGTATCACTGCTTCTAATTTTCCACTATTTCTCCAAGAGAACTAGTGTCCTCTATCTTCTATTTTTACACAGAACTTGCATTCTGTGTTTTGTAGAAGCTATGAATTCAACAAACACATTCTGCCTTTAAAGCTTGGAAATACCCCTTTAGAGAAGAAAATGACTAGATAAAAAAAAATTTTTTTTGGTCTTTTTGATAGAGGGTCTCCCTGTAGCCCCAGCTGTCCTGGAACTCACTCTGTAGACCAGGCTGGTCTTGAACTCACAGAGATCCACCTGCCTCTGCCTCCCAAGTGCTAGGATTAAAGACGTGCACCACCATGCCAACAAACAACCTGTCACCACCCACTGGATGGTGGGGCTGTGGGGGTTTGGGCACAACAGCCTGCAGATTGGTTTTGCACGAAGGATGCTTGTACTCATGGATTATCACTTATAGCTAAAAAAGGAAAAAAAAAACTGAGAGAAAGATGCAGGACAGTTATGGCAGAATACATGATCTGGGATGGGGTGGGGGTTGGGGGGAAGGGAAAGGGAAATATGCCTGATCTGAATTGGAAAATGATGTACGAAATGCGCAAAGCATCAATAAAAATTAAAAAAATAATAATAAAATAAAAGAGGTGATCTACCACAGGCAGTTATCATTCATTCTTAAATTTTAGTTAGGTATTTCTATACAACAGATATAAATGTAGATTCTGTCACTACCACTTGCTAGTTCTGTGGCTTTAAATAAGGTTCTGAACCTCTCTGTGTATCTTAGTTTTCCTCAGTGAGAAACAGGATATAGTGCTTGGTTTGCAGGAGTAAAACACAGATGAAAGAGACTCCATGTGCAAGCTGAGCAGAGCGCATGGGAGCACAGCACAGCAGCTCAGCTTCTCTTCAAACTGCAGGTGTTTTTCTCTCAGCTAATTTTGGTGTCCTAAACATACTTTAAATTTCCCACATCTGACAAGAACTCATAGTTCCGCCTGGAATCTGTTTCCTTCCCTTCCCTTCCCTTCCCTTCCCTTCCCTTCCCTTCCCTTCCCTTCCCTTCCCTTCCCTTCCCTTCCCTTCCCTTCCTCCGTCCCTCCCTCCCTCCCTCCCTCCCTTCCTTCCCTCCGTCCCTTCCTCCCTACCTCCCTCCCTCTTCTCCTTCCCTCCCTGTCCCCATCCCTGTGTCTCCAAGTTTTATGATCTTCCCAACCAACTTGTCACCATACCACATGATTCCATCTCAGCTATCTCTCCTGAACAGTCTCTGAATCCTGCTTTATTGAGGTTCTTGACATGCTTCTTAGACGGCTACAACACTCTCATAAGAGCCGTCCCTTCTACCTACGTCCCCCTCCATACACAAAATGCCACCAGAGTAATCTTCCTTCAAAACCAGCAACCTGAGCCCATCACTCCTTGCTTCTTCACTTTCCCTGGCTGCAAGCAGTCCCTAGAGAAGAAAAGCTTCTTGCATTGGCTGCAGGGGGCTCTTCGCCACCCTACCATACTTACACAGCCACTCTCTAAACCCTTCTGCTCTAGCCACCCTGAACTGCTCAGGCTCTGTAGAACAAGGCCCTGTCATGAAACCGTGCACAGTGGGATGCTTGTCATTATACCCAGAATACCACCTACATGCTCACTTAGAAAGTCCTTTCGCAGCCTAAGAAATTCTGACTTCTGCAAAGCCACTTCAGTATCACTGCTTCTAATTTTCCACTATTTCTCCAAGAGAACTAGTGTCCTCTATCTTCTATTTTTACACAGAACTTGCATTCTGTGTTTTGTAGAAGCTATGAATTCAACAAACACATTCTGCCTTTAAAGCTTGGAAATACCCCTTTAGAGAAGAAAATGACTAGATAAAAAAAAATTTTTTTTTGGTCTTTTTGATAGAGGGTCTCCCTGTAGCCCCAGCTGTCCTGGAACTCACTCTGTAGACCAGGCTGGCCTTGAACTCACAGAGATCCACCTGCCTCTGCCTCCCAAGTGCTAGGATTAAAGACGTGCACCACCATGCCCTGCTGACTAGATAAATTTTAATTTCTTGTCAGGAACATGTTCCTTTAAGAGTGCTATAAAAAAAAAAAATGAGGTGATCCATTAAGCTTTGAAAAAGAAGATTCTATCACAGACTACAACACATACCCTGAGGCTAAGTCATAAAGGACTAGTACTGTAGGACTCTACTTGTCTGTGGATCTAAAACAATCAAACATACAGAAACAAGAGGAATGGTGTCTGCCAGGTGTGGGATTTGGTGAACAGACAGTTGTTTAATGAGTATAAAGTTTTGGATTTTTGTAAGATAAAAAATTTCTGAAGATCTGCTTCACATCCATATTAACGTACTTAACACTACTGAAGTGCACACTTGAAAAGTTAGAATGGTAGATTCTGATACATGTTTTTCTTACCACAATTTTTTTTTTTGGTCTTTTTGAGACAGGGTCTCCCTGGAGCCCCAGCTGTCCTGGAACTTACTCTGTAGACCAGGCTGGCCTTGAACTCACGAAGATCTGCCTGCCTCTGCCTCCCAAGTGCTAGGATTAAAGGTGTGTGCCACCACGCCCGGCTCTTACCACAATTTTTAAAAAAAGGGACTCTCCCTAATCACAGTCAAAGATAGCCTACTAAGTGAAAAGATGTATAAGTCAAATCTTAATACACAACTTCTTCACCACAATTACATACTAGGTAAGTAGCTAGTCTTCAGTCCTCATCGAGCCTGACCCACCAGCAACATTTAACTCTGCAGCTCCTTGGCTTCTCCTTGAAAGGCTTCCATCACCTGGTTTCCAGGACAGAGCCTTTGCCTGGTTCCTTATCACCCATGTCTAGACACCTAGCAGAAGGCAGTCTTTCTTTCGACCTCTTCTCTGTTTCATACACACTTAGAGCCCGTGAGCTGGGTCCAAGCCAAAGTTTGCATTATTACCCCTCTAAAGCACTTTATTAGAAATTAAATTATTCCAGTCTCCATGAAATTAAGCACTGAGATATAAGATAGTGTCAGGTAGGGCTGGGCTTTGGAGTAACGCTGAAAAATCTAGGTTTTGTGTTTTTTGTTTTTATTGTTGTTTATACCCTCCTTCAAAACAGATTTCGGCCTCCTTAGGCTAATTTTACTCCTGCAAAAAATGTATGGTCTAGGGCTGGAGAGATGGTTCAGTGGTTAAGAGCACTGGCTGCTTTTGCAGAGGACCCAGGTTCAGCTCCCAGCCCCACAAGCTGGCTAACTCAAGTTCGGGGGATCTGATACCCTCTTCTGACTTCCATGGACAATGCACATGGGTACACTTACACACATGGATGCAAAACATTCATACACATAAAATAAAAATGATAAACTATAAAAAGAAAGAATGTGGAGCTGGAGAGATGGCTCAGCGGTCAGGAGCACTGGCTGCTCTTACAGAGGACTTGGGTTCAACTCCTAGCGCCCACATGGCAGATAACAACTGTCTGTAACTCCAGTTCCAAGGGAATCCAACATCCTCTTCCAACCTCTGTAGGCATTACATGACATGGGTGCACTTACACATATGCAGGCAATGCACTCATACACACAAAAATAACAATAATAAATAATTAAAAAAAATAATGTATGGTCTAGGACTGGAGAGATGGCTCAGCAGATAAGAGCACTAGTTGGTCTTGCAGAGGACCTGGGTTCAAATCCCCATACATACATGCATACAAAACCCTCATACACATAAAAATTAAAAAATAATAATAACACATGGTCTAATGGCTCTAAATACTACCTCTAAGCTGAATGCTCATATTTAAACACCATTATAGAACTCTTTTCAACTCTAGATGTATCTCCAACTCCCCTCTAACAACTTCATTAGAATAGCCAACAGGCATTTTATTTATTTATTAATATTTTATTTTATTTATTTATTTTATGTGTATGAATGTACTGTCTGCATGTAGGTTTGTGCACCCGTGTCATGCAATGCCGTGGAGGTCAGAAGAGGGCGTCGGATTCCCCTGCAACTGGAGTTCTCCTGGAATTGGAGTTACAGACGGTTCTCAGCCGCCATGTGGGTACTGGGGATCAAACCCGGGGCCCCTGCAAGAACAGTTGGTGCTCTTAACCGCTAGACCATCTCTCCAGCCCCCAACTCTTCTAGTCTTTACTTCCCATTAGATCATGTTATTTCCCTACATGAAATCTTCAATGCCTTCCTTATTCTACCCAAAACCTGTCAGTACAGTTGAGGAACTGACTTCTATCAACTGTATTGGCTGCCCTGCTGGTCCTCAAACATGCCAGCCCTGTTCTTTTCTGTGGTTGTTCTTTTTTAAAATTTTTTTATTGGGGGGGGGGCATTAGGTGTTCCTTCCACCAAAAGAGAAGTTAAAAAAGCATGGCCTGCTATTTGCTTTTTTAGATAAAAGTTTACTGGAACACACTTATCTATTTGCATATCATCTAGAGTTTCTTTCATATGACAGAAAAGCTGAGAAGCAACAGAGAGACATTATGGCCCACTAAATCTTCACTATTTACTATGTGGCCCTACAGAGCACACTTCTCTCCTATCACCAAGCAGTGCCCAAACATTCTTCAGATCTTTGCTCAAACATGACCTTCTTAGTGACGCTTTCCCTGAACAATCTATTTTAAAATATTTTATTATTTTATCTTTAAATTATTTTTATTGAAGCTCTGTGCACTTCATACAAGCTTTCTTAATCAAATCTAGACCCGTTCCCCTTCCTTGCCCCCGCCCCGCCAGAGCTCGTGCATTCTGCCATACAGGTCTTGCATCTTTTTCTCAGTCTTTTTAAAAATTTTTTGATGTAGAAGTTTACTGTTTGGGGTAGAAGTTTACAGTTTCAGCCAGTTCTTTGACACAGACTTTTTTGTTGTTGTTCTTGTTCCTTCCAATTTGTATTGTTCCAAAATATGTATGTATACACACCACACATATACCATAATTATGACATCTGAAAATAAAAATATTTCATTTTTAAAATTTTATGTGTATGAGTGTATTGCCTGCATGTGTGTACACTGCTCCTGGATGTCAGAAGACAGTGCTGGATCCCCTGGAACTGGATTTATAGACGGCTGTTAGCTGCTATAGGGGTTCTAGGAATCTGGGTCCTCTACAGAAGCAGCAGTGCTCTTAAACACTGAGCCATCTCCAGGCCCTGAACAATCTATTTTATTTTATTTAATTTTTAATTTTTTTTTTAATTCTTCACTGAAAAATGGGCTTAAAGATTTTTCAACAACTTGGGCACGATAAACTTCTTCTTGGTCCAAATTTATAGTACAGAAACAATCTCGCATTTTGTTGGGTCCAAGATATGGCAATAAATTTTTTGCTTTACAGATCTTGCCCCACAGGCTCTGCAGCACCGGGACCTGTCCTCCTCTCCCGCCTCGGGTGGGTTCAGCCGTTGCGGCCGTAGCAGGCGCCGCCGCCATGGTGCCCCCCGGCCCGTGCCGCAGCCCCGCCGCCTGCGTGAACAATCTATTTTAAAAGTAGCTTACATTGCCACACCTGCCCACTCAGTCTAACGAGCTCTCTCCCCTTCCTTGCTTAACTTTCCTCCATAATACTTATAATCATCTAACAGTCCACATTTTACCTATTTTGTTTCTTGTCTGTTTCCCCTAAACTATGATGTGAAATTGTATCAGGGAGAATCCATTATCTATACCAGCCCCTGCAACAGAATAGGTGCTCCATAAATATTTGGTGAATGAATGTGTGAATGTAAGCACCTGATAAATACTTGCAGATATGAAAGAAAAGGCAAGGGGGGCTGGAGAGATGGCCTAGTGGTTAAGAACGCCAACTGCTCTTTCAGAGGACCCAGGTTCAATCCCCAGCACCCGCATGGCGGCTAAGAACCGTCTTTAACTCCAGTTCCAGGGGAATCCGAGACCCTCTTCTGATGTCTGCGGCATTGCACGACACGGGTGCACAGACCTACATGCAGAAAGTACATTCATACACATAAAAAATAAATAAAAAGAAAAGGGAAAGGGATCTTGGGCACAGAGAACTTTGTGTACTCGGGCATTTCAGAGAAAAGGGCATATTTAAAACACTTTTCTCCATAATAACAAATAATGAGTTGCTTTAAAGTTCGCCTATTTAGAGGTTTGGTTCCCCCAGTCAGACTGTGTTACACAATGGGAAGAGGTAGGTCTAGTTCTCCAGTTTGTTTCCAGTGTCTAGATTTAGTATCTGACACCTAGATCCCTTGCACAACATCTCCACCAATATCCTGGAAATTCTGCCTGAACAGGTCTAGCACCCAAGTGCTTAGGAACCTCTGGGACTGCCTCCTTCCTTCTTGCAGATAAAGTTCAACTGAAATCTATCTTAAAAGTAATTTGACCAATATCTACCTGAATATAATTTTTAAATGCCATCCTATGATCCTTTGCTTAGTAACTTATGAGGAGCATCCCATTCATTTGCTTTGTTTCTAACTACAAACACTTTGTGAGCACTGAATAAGACACTGTATGAAAATGCCCTGAAAACTTAAACTTCATATAAATAAAGTGGCACAACAGTCATCTACCTTTAAAAGGTCATTTTGTATATTTTACTTTAGGAATGAAACTCCATTAAAAGCACTTTTATATTATTCTTTTTAGGAAGTTACTCAATGTTCTCTCAAGCAATGTGTTCCTAATTTGCCTGAATGCTTATAGCCATAAACTAACTCATTAAGAACAAGATTCTGGGGCTGGAGAGATGGCCTAGCGGTTAAGAGCGCCGGCTGCTCTTACAGAGGACCCGGGTTCAATCCCCAGCACCCACATGGCGGGTGAGAACCGTCTGAAACTCCAATTCCAGGACAATTCCAGTTCCAGGGGAATCCGACACCCTCTTCTGACCTCTGCGGCATCGCACGACACGGGTGCACAGACCTACATGCAGACAGTACATTCATACNAAAAAAAAAAAAAAAAAAAAAAAAAAAAAGAACAAGATTCATAGAAAAGAACCAGAGGACAAAGGTGATGAAAAGGAAAGGCACTATATTTTTTTGTAATGGAAAGAACACAGAACCAACAGTCAAGAAACCTGGTGTTAACACAGAGTAGCTCTCAGACTTGCTCAGAGAAGCTTCTCTTTACAGTGGCTGACAGTTAATACAAACTCGGAACTGGTCAAAGTGCTGATAATAAGTGACTGCTGCTTCTATTGTGTTCTTTCCTGTGTGATACTGTTCTATGAGCTAAAGAAAAACATAAAGGAAGTGGTAGAGAATACCCAAGATCAAATTTAATGTGCTATGTACAAAAGTGCTTCATTATAAAGACATAGTTCTAAAAATTCCTTCCCACAGTCTGTAACAGAAAGTAAATCTGTTTAATGTCTGCCAAAAATTCAGATGATCTTCAAGCTATTATACAAAGTCTTAGGCAACATTACCTTTCGGGGACTACCTGACACACACAAATGGGAAAAAAATTCATAAAATAGTGATGCCAACAAATATTTTACAGAACAAATTCTTTTACTACCTTCAATGTTAAGTGTGACCTTGGACTTTGTGAAAAACACAGAATACCAATTCAGTCCTCAAAGGACTCACAATTCAGTATGGGTGAAAAATAACAGTATTAATATAATGGAATAAATACTATAACACAAAAGGGTTTCTATTCAAAGGGTTTCTACTTAACAAAGGGCAGGAAAAAATGAGTAAGAGGCAGTGAGTGCAATGGAAGGTTATGCTCTATGGAACTACAATAGAAAATTGCTAGTAAAGCAATTAACATCATATGGGTATGTTAGCCTTTAAAGTCTTTGGGCACCTATAGAAGTAAGGAAGATGTTCCTAATCTACAGGCCAACTGCAAGCTTGTGTAGAGAAAGGATGAAGTATAGGATCAAGCTGATGACACAGAGGCAGCTAAGGATTAACTTATTATGGTCAATATGGTGAGTAGAAAAGGGAGAGCAAGCCAGGTAGGAGAAAGGGCATTGGCACAGAAAAGGACTCATAATGGGATCTGTCATTTTAAATCTGACTTTAAAAGTATCCTCTAAGAGTTCATTAATAAGTTTTATTTCTGCATTTATTAAAATACATAATCAGGTGTTGTTTTCAATATGCTAATACTCCTCCAAGATATCTTTCAAACTACTTAATTTCAAACCTGCAAATGTATACATCTCCAAGATGGTATTTATGATTACTATTATGTTTAATACATAGAGGACAAAACCGTAGTTTTAAGGAGCTGAAGGAGACATAGCTGAAACACTTATTTAGTCTGGCTATATATTGTTTCATGACTTCACAGCTTATTTTCAAATATTCGGTGTCCATATTGATTATGGACACACTCAGGCACATGTCCAAGGATGCTAAGTGGCAGGTTGACACATTCACAAAAAATGGCAACTACTTGGCATTCTCCTCCTGAAACCTACCGCCTTTATAAACTTATGGGTAACTGTACATGGAAAATAATACTGAATGAGAAAGCAAGGGAAGGTGCTGGAGAGATGGCTCAGCAGTTAAGAGCACTGACAGCCCTTCTAGGAGACTAAGGTTCAGTTCCCAATGCTCACATGAGAACTAACACCCATCTGTAACTCCAGTTCTAGGGGATCTAACACCCTTTTCTGGCTTCCATGGGCACTGTATGCACATGCTACACTTACATACATGCAGCCAAAAACACTTATACACATAAAATGAAAAAAATTTTTTTGGGTCTTTTTTTGAGACAGGGTCTCCCTGTAGCTCTGGCCGTCCTGGAACTCATTCTGTAGACCAGGCTGGCCTTGAACTCACAGAAATCCACCTGCCTCTGCCTCCCAAGTGCTAGGATTAAAGGCGTGTGCCACCACCCCCCGCCTAAAAATACTTTTTTTAAATAAGCAAGGGAAACAGTGCTGAGTTAAATAGCAACTTTGCCCTTCTAACCCAAATAGTATTTAATAAAGGAAATGATGACTAAAATACAGAAACTTTGTGAGGGAGGATATATTTAAGATGGCCTATCGTCAAAAACTTCCTCATATCAAAAAGAATTATAAGGCCGTGGGCAGACATAGTGGTATAATCCTCTGATATTAGCACTCAGGCTGGATGCCATCCTGGGCTACATAATGAGTTCTAGCTAGCCTAGACTACGGAGAAGAGAAGTGGCGGGGAGAAGTGGTGTGTGTGGGGAAAAAGAGAAAAAAAGGAAAGGGAAGGAAAAGGGGAGGGAAAGGGAAGGGAGGGAGGAAGGGAGGGAGGGAACAACGAATGAGAGAGGGAGGGAGAAAGAAAGGGAGGGAAGGAGATTAGAAAGGAGGGAAGGAGGGAGGGCGGGAGGAAGGGAGGGAGGATGGGGCATCCTTGTAATCTCAGTACTTGGGAGTCTGAGGCAGGAGGATTGCACAGTTTAAGGCCAAGCTGGGCTATAGAATGAGACCCTGCCTCAAAGTGGGGGTGGGGGGACAACAGATCTGTAATAAAGAAAACAAACTAAAATCCATCCTAGGAGGTAGGAAAGATTTTTCTTCCTGATTTTGTTACTAAGCCAAAAGTCATTGTCCTTGTCCCTAAAGTGACAAGACTTGATAGCCAAGATCTGCATGGTCCCTCAGAGGGCTGAAACAAATATATTTATTTTAATCTCTACAATTATGATACTTAGCTTTGTTCACTGGAATAAAGAGAATAGTATAAAATATAATCAGTTCTACAGATAATTCTTCTGTTTTATAAAGAATAGCTTGTTAAGTAGCCTTAATATTTTTCTCTAGATTACAATCACTATGAACTTGGAGAATCCAAGGTAATCTTGCATCATTTCTGATTTTTGATTATTAGTAAGTGCTTAGAATTCATTTACTGCAGATGTGCTCTACACTTAAGCAAATGAAACTCAGAGTAGTGAAAAGCAAACAGGATTTACTTGTTATTCCCTGCAGATACCTGTGCATCTGTCTGTAAACACATCACAAACAAGTTGTTCATATGATATACATATTTACATGGCAAAATTTCAATAGTGGTTGAGTACTGGTTACTCACCAGATACTTAACATCTTCTTAGAAACAAATATATACATATCTGTATGTGTAAGACTGAAATACAGGTGGATCAGTTACTACTACAGTTCACCAGAACACTTAAAATGAGGCAAGTATCATGAAAAATAAATCTCACAAAATGAAAACAACAAACATTTTCAAATAATTATTTTAGCATTCCAATATAAAACTTACCACAAAACCCCAAAATACTGTAAGTTACAGGAGTCCTAATATTAGTGGTCTAGAAAATGTAGAGAGTTGCTGTTTCCATTTCTATTAGCCTTTGAAAAATCCCCCAACATTCCTCTAGCTTTTAAATAATCCTTTTTGCATTAATAATAATCATAAGAGACTTTTAATATAAAGAAGGTCAGTTTGCTATCCATGTTTGGTGGATCACACCTGTAATCCAGCACTTGGGAAGCTGAGGCAGAAGGACTACCACAAGTTTGAGACCAGCCTTAGCTATAGTATCAGAACCTCACAAACAAACAAACAAACAAACAAACAAACAAATACCAGTTACTAGAGTAATTTCTCTTTATACATTTATGCCTTTGGGATAAAAATAATTAGCACCATTCTTTTTTTTTAATTTTATCTATTTCTGTATGTGTATGAATGTACTGTCTGCATGCAAGTCTGTGCACCTGTGTCGAATTAGCACCATTCTTAAGAGATGCTGGTTGTTGGGCTGGAGAGATGGCTCAGCGGTTAAGAGTGCTGACTGCTCTTACAGAGGACCCAGGTTTGATTCCCAGCACCCACATGGAGGCTAAGAACCGTCTTTGACTCCGGTTCCAGGGGAATCTGACGCCCTCTTCTGACCTCTGTGGCATTGCATAACACGGGTGCACAAACCTACATGCAGACAGTACATTCATACACATAAAAAATAAATAAAAATTTTAAAAAAGAGATTCTGGTTGAGAGAATATCAATCAATGACAGTACATTCGTACGCATAAAAAAATAAATAAATAAAAATTTAAAAACAGAGATGTTGGTTGAGAGAATATCAATCAATGAATGTTTCTTAAACACTCAACCAGTAAATAAATTCTGCATATTCCATGGCACTAAAAAAAAAAAAAAAAAAAACTAGAAAAAAAAAACCAAAAAAAACAAAAAAATTTTGGAGAAAGAAAAAGAAATTTTAAGTAAAAAAAAAAAATCAGGGAAAGGAAATGACACTTAAGCCTGTGATTGACTAAGGCCTAGAGCATGGGTAGAATGCAGTTTGAAAAGTTATATGACATTTATTTATTTATTTATTTATTTATTTATTTATTTATTTAGTCTTTTTGAGACAGGGTCTCCCTTTTAGTCCCAGCTGTCCTGGAACTCACTCTGTAGACCAGGCTGG
>VZQC01014331.1:930747-968336 GCA_009823505.1 Rhizomys pruinosus | reverse complement strand
AACTTGACACACCTGGGTTGAGGGAGCCTCGGTTGGGGAATTGGCTCCATTGGATTGGCCTGTGGCCACATCTGTGGTGTATTGTCTTGATTGTTGAGCAGTGACAGTATAAGAAGGCAGGCTGGGCATGAGCCAGAGAGCAAGCCAGTAGAGAGCAAGCCAGTGAACAGTACTCCTCCATGGCCTGTGCTTCAGCTCCTGCCTCCAGGTTCCTGCCCTGAGTTCCTGCCTTGGGCTCCCTAAGTGATGAACTGTGACCCGGGAGATGTAAGCTGAATAAACCCTTTCCTCCCCAAGTTGGTGTCGGTCAGAGTGTTTTGTCACAGCAATGGAAGACAAACCAGGACACCATATTTCACAGATCTAGAAAAAAACAGTCCAAGAATTGACATGTATCCACAAAAGATCATGAATAGCCAAAGCAATCCCAAGGAATAAGAATGTAACTAGAGGTATCACAATACTGGACCTCAAATTATTCTATAGCTCTATGGTGACAGCTTGGTTTGTCATAAAAACAGGCAGGTAGACCAATGAAACAGAATAGAGGACCCAGAAATCAAGTGACAAAGCTATGCTCACTTAATTCTTGACAAATGAGGCAAAAACAGATATTGGGGAAAAGCCCATTCAATAAATGGTGCTGGCAAAACTGGATATCTGCTTGCAGAAGAATAAAATGAGATTCATGTATTTTACCTTGTATAAAAATCAATTTGACAGCACTCAGGAGGCAGAGGCAGGCAGATCTCTGTGAGTTCAAGGCCAGCCTGGAATACAGAGTGAGTTCCAAGACAGCTGGGGCTACAGGGAGATCCTGTCACAAAAGTCTCCCCCCCCCCAAAAAAAATCAATTTGAAATGGATCAAAGACCTTAACTAAAAACTAGAAACACAGAAACTTCCAGAGGAAAACAGGGACTACGGATCAGAACACTGGAGGACACAAGAAGTTTCTGAACAGAACATGAGCAGCACAGAAACCAGCCCCAAGTGTCAACAGATGGGACTGCTGGAAATTAGGAAAAGTTTCTGCAGAGCTAAAGAGACTATCAGCAAAGTCCAGAAACAGCCCACAGAAAGGGAAGGGAAAACAAAACAAAACAAAACTTCTCCAGCTATACCCTAGGGAAGAGGCTAGTATCCAGAAGTTACAAATAGTTGCAGAAATTAAATACCAAGGAAATTAACCTACAAATCAACAAATAGACTGAGGAATTAAAGACTTCAAAAACAGAGATATAAATGGCCAATAACTATTTTAAAAAGTGTTCAATATCCCCAGTCATCAAGGAAATGCAAATTAAAACTACTTTGAGATACTACCTCATGAGAATGCTATCATCAAGAAATCTGACAACAAATGTTGGCGAGGATATGGAACCTTTATTCACTGCTGATGGGAAAATAAATTAGTACAGTAATTATGGAAATCAGTTTGGAGGTTCTTCAAAAATTTAAACTAGAACTATAACATGACCCAGCTATCTCAGTCCTGGGCATATAATGAAAAAACTATGAACTTACCATAGAACTATGTGTACCCCCATGTTTACTGCTGCTCTATTCTATAGCAAGAAAATGGAACCAACCTAGCTGCCCATCAAAAGATGAGTAATGCAAATCTGATGCATATATAAAATGTATTATTATTCATATCTGAAGAAAAACAAAACCACAAAATTCATGGGAAAACAGATGGACCTAGAATGTATAGTACCAAGTGAGGCAATCCAATCTCAGAAAAACACAAGCTCTCTATCATATGCATATTTTAGCCTATAATGTATATGTGTACATATGTAAACAAATGCATGTGTGGATACTCTAAAACATTTAGAAAGAGTAAGAAAGGGAGAATTTTTAAAGCTATATTGAGTTTGATATACTTTGTGTAATTCCTTTGAATGTTCTTCGAAGTTATAACTCATTTTCAATGCAAAATAAGTCCTTAAATGGACAGTTGTTCACATGTGATTGCAAGAAGAGCTGTTGTCAGCTGGAAAATAATTTAAAATTGTGTTTTTCATTGTCATGCAATGCCCACAGACATCAGGAGAAGGCATCCTCTGGAAATGGAGTTATGATGGCTGTTAGCCACCACATGGGTGTTTGACTTGAAACTGGGTCTTCTGTAAGAGCCGCCAGTGCTCTTAACCACTGAGTCATCTCTCTAGCCCCATACATTAGGTTTTTTGTAACTTCTAATAAACTAAGTTTATTTTTAAAACATATTATTTGGTTTCCTGGTAATTGAAACCAATATAGAAAATTATATCACAGCCGGGCGTGGTGGCACACGCCTTTAATCCTAGCACTTGGGAAGCAGAGGCAGGCGGATCTTTGTGAGTTCAAGGCCAGCCTGGTCTACAGAGTGAGTTCCAGGACAGCTGGGGCTACAGAGAGACCCTGTCTCGAAAAGACCAAAAAAAAAAGAAAAAGAAAATTATATCACAAAAAATTCCTGAGGCATTACCCAAATGCTTTTGATAGATTTACACTCCAGATTTAGTTCATAATTTTAAGATCTCTAGTTTCTAAAATAAAATATAGTTTATTATACTTAGGACATAAGAAATCTACCAGGCTCAAGGCTATAAAAAAAAGACATGTGGGGCTGGAGAGATGGCTCAGTGATTAAGAACTGAGGTCTTAACCTGGGTTCGACTCCCAGCACCCACATGGTAGCTAATAACCATCCAAAACTCCAGTTCCAGGGGAATCTGACACCTCCTCTGACTTTAGGCACTACACAACATGAGTGCGCTTACACACATGCAGACAATACACTCATATGCATAAAATTAATCATTTTTTTTAAAAGACATGTGATAGCTCACTTTGTAAACTTCACTGGAATAAGAAGTGCCTGGTGGGCGTGGTGGTGGTGCATGCCTTTAATCCCAGCACTTGGGAGGCAGAGGCAGAGGCAGGTGGATCTCTGTGAGTTCCAGGCCAGCTAGGACTAAAGGGAGACCTTGTCTTAAAAAGAAAAAAAAAAAAAAAAAAAAAATGCCCAGAGAGACACACCTTTGGGTGTGATCATGTTTCTAGAGGATGAACTGAGAAGAGGAACCTGCCCTAAATGTGGGCAGTACCTTTCCATAGGCTGGGGTCTAGACTGAGTAAGAAGGGGAAAAAGAGAAAGCCAGCTGAGTACAGGCTGTCCCTAGCTCTCCTTCCTGATTTACCCAGTACAAGCTATGAGCCCCACCTGCTGCCATAACTTCCCTGCCAGATAGCAGTGTCCCCTCCAACTTAGACCAAATAAATCTTCCCTCCCATAAGTTGCTTTTGTCAGGAATTTGTGACAGCAGTGAGAAAAGCAACAAGATTTGTTCACCACTGTATTAATTCTTCACACTTGCCTCAGTGTCTACTACACATTAAATGTTCAACAAAAACTAGTTTGAGTGGCTAATTTTGTTAATGGATAGAACAATTTTGTTGTTCTGATATTTCAAGATATCTGTTGTTACCACTAGAATTTAATCTAAGCCACTATTTAATATACATCTGGAGTTTTTAATGCAGAGAATTCTTCACTCTCCATTTAATAAAGGTAATAGACATAGTTCTGCTCTCTTAAAACTGTGCAATTCATGTATAACAGACAGAAGGAATCAAGTGAGTGGGAAGCATTCAAACAGCACAGATCATCGGGACCCCACCAATGACCTAACAAGTCAATGTTAGGTCTAGCATGTGCCAGCCAAGTGTCTATGCCTCTATATTGTGTCCTTTCATGGGAACAAAAATAAAACCTCTTCCTGGCATGGTGGTGAATGGCTTTAATGCCAACATTCAAGAGGCAAAGGCAGCGGATCTCTGTGTAGACCACCTGGTCAACATAGTTACAGGCCTACTGGAGCTACAGGGAGACCCTGTCTCAAAAACAAACAACCTCAAGATAGCTGTTTTCTTTTTTTTTTTTTTTAATTTTTATTTATTTCCATATGTGTATGAATGTACTGTCTGCATGCAAGTCTGTGCACCCGTGACGTGCAACGCCGCGGAGGTCAGAAGAGGGTGTCGGACTCCCCTGGAACTGGAGTTCTCCTGGAATTGGAGTCTCAGACAGCTCTCGGCCGTCATGTGGGTGCTGGGGATCAAACCCGGGTCCTCTGCAAGAGCGGTCGGTGCTCCTAACCGCTAGGCCATCTCTCCAGCCCCAAGATAGCTGTTTTCAAAGTACAGTTATAGACCTTTCAAACGCTGGCAGATAAATAAAGATCAATCAGAACACATACTGCAATGCCAATGTCCTAATGTGAGCTACTGGGGAAAGATGGGGACACAGAGAAAAGCACAAGGGCAGGAAGAATTAGGAATGCTGATCGCACTGGATAAGTCCTGTGCAATCACAAGTTCCTTACAGTAACCAAATACCAAGTCTAAATTTTATAAAATAGCTCCCAAAGTAACAAACTTTTTTCTGTATTTCAGTTACACAAAGGCCAAATAAGTCTTTTTATATTTAATTTTCTTCAGAAACAAATGTTTCAAGTCACTTTAGAGTTTGTTTCTAAGAACTGTTAAATGCTTTAGACTGTTTAACTACTTGCATTTTTTTTTTAATTTTTTTTTTTTTAATTTTATTTATTTCCGTATGTGTATGAATGTATTGTCTGCATGCAAGTCTGTGCACCCGTGACGTGCAACGCCGCGGAGGTCAGAAGAGGGTGTCGGACTCCCCTGGAACTGGAGTTCTCCTGGAATTGGAGTTTCAGACGGCTCTCGGCCGCCATGTGGGTGCTGGGGATCGAACCCGGGTCCTCTGCAAGAGCGGTCGGCGCTCTTAACCGCTAGGCCATCGCTCCAGCCTAACTACTTGCATTTTAATGGTCAGACAACAGTTTTGTTTTTAATACTTATCTTACATTTAAATAAAGCTTATAAAAAAACTCACCAGAGTTTAATTTAGAAAAATGTAGCCTCATCATTCCCAAAAACAGTGTAAGTATTTTAGCATTCTTATTTTTAAATTATTTATTTATTTATTTATTATTTTTTATGTATATGAGTGTACTGTCTGCATGTAGGTTGGTGCACCCGTGTTGTGCAATGCCTCGGAGGTCTGAAGAGGGTGCTGGATTCCCTTGGAACTGGAGTTAAAGATGGTTCTTAGCTGCCATGTGGGTGCTGGGGATCAAACCCGGGTCCTCTGCAAGAGCAGTCAGTGCTCTTGCAGAGGAGGTGAGTTCGATTTCTAGCACCCACATGGAGGCTAACAACTGTCCAAAACTCCAGTTCCAGGGGAATCCAACACCCCCTTCTGACCTCTGTGGGCACTGCATGACACAGTCGCACTCACATACATGCAGGCAATACACTCAAAGACATAAAATAAATAAAAAAAAATTCAAAATTGTGTATATATTTATATGTAAACATGATTGGTCCCTGTTTCTAACTTCTCAAGTGGGTTAATGAATGAAAAAATTTTAATTCTGGTATGGTGGTACACACCTGGACTCTTAGAACTTAGGAGGAGGATCAGGAATTCAACACCAAAGGTACACAGCAAATCTGAGGCTAGCCTCAGCTACATGAGATCCTGTGCCAAAGAATAGGGGAAAAAAAATTAACCATTAAATTGTCCGAGGAGTGTATGTATATGTGTATGTGTATGCATTCATGTGTTCAGGTAAGTGTGGAAGCCAGAGATTGACATCAGGTGCCTTCCTCAATCAACTGCTCTCTACATATTTTATGAGACAGAGTCTCTTACTGAACCAGGAACTCCTCTCTTAGGCTAGTCTAGCTGGTGAGTGAATTGCAGAGATCTGCCTGTCTTCCCCAGATCTAAGATTACAGGCACACTGCCTACACTGGGGATCCAAACTCAGGTCCTTATGCTTGCATGGCAAGCACTTTACCGACTGATCAATCTCCTCAGCCCAAGATGTTCATTTAATCCAAGAGAAAACCAAGGCTCAGTAAGGTAAATTGACTTGCACAGTAATATAGCTAGCAAGCAACAGAACCTCAAGCAGAAATGTACAGTCTCCTAAGGCCCTGGTTTAACATTCTTTCAAATATCAACTGTCTTTTAATTTCAGACTCTCTTCTTAAAAATATTTTTTATGGGGCTGGAGAGATGGCCTAGCGTTTAAGAGTGCCAACTACTCTTGCAGAGGACCTGGGTTCGATCCCCAGCACCCACATGGCAGCTGAGAACCGTCTTTAACTGCAGTTCCAGGGGAATCTGACACCCTCTTTTGACCTCTGCAGCACTACACGACACGGGTGCACAGACCTACATGCAGACAGTACATTCATACACATAGTAAAATTACAAAAAATATTTTTTATAGGCCAGGTGTGGTGGTGCATGTCTGTAATCCTAGTACTTTGGAGGCAGAGGCAGATGGATCTCTCTGAGTTCAAAGCCAGCCTGGTCTACATAGTGAGTTCAAGGACAGCTGGGGCTCCAGGGAGACCCTGTCTCAAAAAGACTATATATATGTATGAGTATATTGCCTACATGTATTTAATGCACTCCTGTTGTGCAACATCTGCAGAAGTCAGAAGAAGGCATTGGATCCCTTGGATGGTTGTTAGCTGCCATGTAGGTGGTGGGAACTGAACCCAGGTCCTTTGCAAGAGCAGCCTGTGCTCTTAACTGCTGAGCCATCTCTCTAGGAGGCCCTCAGACTCTCTCTATCCATTCATCCATGTAGTCATTTCTCTAATTAAACATAAGCTAGTAGAATTATAAACACAGACAAGTTATATAGATAGAAATATGGTTTAACTGAAATATCATCTTGGTATATATATGAAATGTAGCCGTGGGAGAATGTAGATGTTTGAGTACTTTAGAGAAAAATGGTGCTTGTGCCAGGCATGGTGGCATACACCTTTAACCCAAGCACTTGGGAGTCGGAGACAGGCAGATCTCTGTGAGACTGAGATTGAAGCTACCCTGGTCTACATAAACTTCTAGATCAACTGGGGCTACAGAGAAGCCCTGTGTCACTGTCAGGAAAGGGAAAGGAAAAAGGAAAAGGGAAAGGGGGGAGAAGGAAGGAAGGAAGGAAGGAAGGAAGGAAGGAAGGAAGGAAGGAAGGAAGGAAAATGGCACTTGAATTAATCCGGAAGAATGAATTCGTTAGCCAGACAGATGGAAAGCAAAGACTGAGGAAGTAGGTACACTAACCTACTTCCTCAAGGGAAGGCAAGGGAACAGGAAGCCAGAGATAAAGTCAGGTAGGTTAAATCTGGAAACTCTAGAAGAAAAGAATTTAGATTTTACCCAGAAGGGATGAGGAACCGCAGATATTTATGACCAACATCATGTCATGATTAAAAGCTGGTTAAGGAAATCGAGCATGTAAGCGAAATCATTCTGGTGCCACACACAGTTACAAAGAGAAACAGCAAAAAGAAAAAGACATATAGGAAAACCACAGCAGGGACAGAAAAGGAGCAGAGAAGACACTGGGGTTAGAGTAACGGGTTGTTCTGTGTGTGTGTGTGTGTGTGTGTGTGTGTGTGTGTGTCAGAGTATCAAGAGTATGCACATGTGTGTGTGTGTGTGGGGTCCTGTGTAGGCAAGACGGCGTCAGATCCCCTACCTAGAGTTATAGGTATTTGTAAATTCAGTTTAAAAGTAAGAAGACTGTAAACAACTAGGATGGATTTATCTCTAAGAGAGCCATCAGGTCTGGGGCTCCTCTGCAGGAAAGGCTCACAAGACCTTTTATCACAGCTTACAGCAGTTTAATTCTAGAAAGAGTATCAAGTAAAATTCTCAATCAATTGTGGAAAAATAAAAGCAATCAGTTATAATCCATTAACTACATCAAAATATGATTTCTAAAAACAAGTAGATTTCTCACAGGCAGAAAGAGAAAACCAGAAACCAACTGTTGAACATGAATGCCTAAACATGACACAGAAAGACTCTGGAAGGCAGGTGAAGAAACAAAACAAGAACACCTTATTCTGAAAATGAAGAATTTCCTTAGTACAGCCTCTGCAATCCTCTATCCTCATAGTGAAATCTCTTAGTTGAACTCTCCAAGTATCTGAAACTTATTTATCTGTTCAATGCTCTAAATGTCCCTTCCTTTTTAAAAAACTAAAATTTTGTTGAAATATATTTCACATTCCTAACCCTTCTTAAGTAAAGCACACTTCCTGGCTGGCTGTGGCATCCTTAAAACTGCAGACATCCCTTTAGGGCTCTGACATTTCAAGTCACCCTCTCAAATTGGCTAGCGTGTTTTTAAGGTTTTCTGGCCCCCTCCTTTATCATTTTTCACTGCCTCTAGGAGCTCGGCACTTCATGTCTGGACTACCAGAAAACCCCTCTAACATAAGAGGAAACTTAATACATAGAACTTAGTTGAGGAGGCTGGAGAGATGGCTCAGCAGTTAAGAGTACTGGCTCTTCTTGCAGAGGACCAAAGTTCAGTTTCCAGCACCACATTTGATGGCTCACAACCACCTGTAACTCCAACTTCAGGAGATTCAGCACCTCTGATCTCCCCTGGCATATATAACCTTATGCACATTCACATGTGCACATCTTTTAAAAAATATGAAAATTTTGGGGGCTGGAGAAAAGCCTCAGTGGTTAAGAGCACTGGCTGCTCTTGCAGAGGACCCCGGGATTAATTACCAGCACCACATGGCAGCTAATAACTGTGATTCCAGTTCCAGGGGATCCAATGCCCTCTTCTGACCTCCACCAACTACATGACACAGGTGCAACTACCAACATGCAGGAAATAGACTCATACACATAAAATAAAATTTTTTTAAATATATGAGAAATTTCACCTTTAGACTCATGAGTTTAATGTATGATATCTGGGAAATAAACCTAAAAATAGAATATTGATGTGTTTTCTTTTTTTTTTTTTTGGTCTTTTTGAGACAGGGTCTCCCTGTAGCTCTGGCTGTCCTGGAACTCACTCTGTAGACCAGGCTGGCCTCGGACTCACAGAGATCCACGTGCCTCTGCCTCCCAAGTGCTAGGACTAAAGGCATGCGCCACCATGCCCGGCATTTATTTATTTCTGTATGTGTATCAATGTACTGTCTGCATGCAAGTTTGTGCACCCGTGTCGTGCAATGCCGCGGAGGTCAGAAGAGGGTGTCGGATTCCCCTGGAACTGGAATTCTCCTGGAATTGGAGTCTCAGATGGTTCTCGGCCACCATGTGGGTGCTGGGGATCGAACCCAGGTCCTCTGTAAGAGCGGTCGGCGCTCTTAACTGCTAGGCCTTCTCTCCAGCCCCCATATTGATGTATTTTCAAAGTAAACCTAAAATCACATTAAGTACACTGAAGTATTGTCCTATTAAAAGTTGAAACCTTTCTTCAAATTATCAAAATATTACATGCACTTCCATACATGCAGGTAAAACACTCATACACAAAATATATGTACTTAATATTTTATTTATTATTTATATTTTATGTGTATGAGTTTATGTCCACATGTGTGCTAGTGCACCCATGTTGTGCAATGGCCAAGGAGGTCAGAAGAAGGTCAGAAGAAGGGACTGGATCCTCTGCAACTGGAGTTTTAGAGGGTTATTATTAGCTGACATGTGGCTGCTGGGAATCAAACCCAGGTCCCCTGGAAAAGGAGTCAGCGTTCTTAACTATAATAATAAAATAAAAGCTGATTGTGATGGCATGGTCTGTAATCCTAGAGCTCTTACAGCAGGAGACAGAGACAAGCGAGTGGCTAGGAAACTCCAGGGCTAGCTAGCCTGGGGAACTCAGTGCAGCAGCAGAAACAAGAAAGACTGCCTCAACAAGGTGGAAAAGAACCGACTCCCTGAAGTTGTCTTCTGACTTCTCCACATGGGTCATGACACACATGCACCCACATTCACACACACAATGAACAAACGAATAAACAAAATGGAAAAAATTATTTAAAATACTTCTTAAAAGCAAAAGCAAATGAGTAGGTAATGGAAAAGTGAAATCCAATGCCTACATAAATTTAACATACCTAATTCCCAAAGGAGATACATGTGACAATCACACAAAGTTTTTACTTCGAAAACTAGGTTATGCTGCTTCATCCTTCAGATTCCTTTTTTATTTCATCTCCTTTCAACTGATTTGGGATTGAAAAAATATTTTTATTATTTTTATTTCATTTTATGTATATGAGAGTATTGCCCGCATGTATGTAAGTGCACCATGTCATGCAATGTCCCAGGGGGTCAGAAGTGGGTGTTGGATCCCCTGAAACTGGTGTTATAGTTGTTAGCTGCCACATGGGTGCTGGGAATCAAACCCAAGTCTTCTGTGAGAGCAGTGAATGCTCTTAGTGAGCTATCTCTTCCACCCCTTGGGATTTATTTTTTTACACAAACCCTTTTACTTATACTAAATACAGTAGGACTATTGTTATAATTTAGGGAAAAAGAAAAACATTTTAAGTCTTATAACTACAAGGTGGGAGGAAGAAATGAGAAAGTTAGAAGAACTGCAAATCAATGTGATTTTGATTTTCATGTACACAACAGGACCAACTTTGGGGCTCTTAATTTCAGAAACAAAACTTTTTAAAAAAGCAAACAAATCTCTTAGGGCTGGAGAGATAGCCTAGCGGTTAAGAGCACCGACTGCTCTTGCAGAGGACCCGGGTTCGATCCCCAGCACCCACATGGCGGCTAAGAACCATCTGTAACTCCAATTCCAGGAGAACTCCAGTTCCAGGGGAATCTGAGACCCTCTTCTGACCTCCATGGCATTGCACGACACGGGTGCACAAACCTACATGCAGACAGTACACTCATACACATACAAAAAATGAATAAAAATTTTAAAAAAGCCAAGAAATCTCATAAATACTTCTGAGACAATATTTCCAAAGTTATGTCAACAATTAGCAAAAACAAAATAAGAAGTTCACAATTATTTGATCAGAATATTTCTGAGAGTTATTGATAAACAGAACTGGGTATCTAAAGAAGTGTTTCCTTAATATAAAACTCCTTGCAAAATATTCATTTTAGCCCTTTCTACAGACAAAATAGTTCAAAAGAAAATGGTGTGTCTCATAACTGCTCACTTTTCTAAGATGCCCAGATACCCAGTCAGATTTCTACTGAATTCTCAGGCAAGTTCACCAGGATCAGCTCCAAGGCCCCGTGGAGAGCAGAAGCAGGGGGCAGGCCTCAGCAGTGGCCAGAGGTGCAAGAGGCTTACTTTCACCACAGAAAACAGTGAAGGCTTCTGACAGTGGGGGAGTTAAAGATCAGGAAAAGTTACTTGGAGGAGCTGTGAGATCTCACACTCTATAATAATAGAACAAGCTCCCTATTTACCAGGGAATGGTTTTGAAATAATGCCATTCAAAATCAAAACTAGAGGGCTTCTCAAAATCCCTTCCAGACTCAAAGCAAGACCAATAACTACATCTACATCCATACCCAACAATACTAGTAAGAACTAAAACAGCTTTTTTACAAAGCAATACCTTTATGAAACTGGGATCTGAAAAAGTTTTTTTTATGTAGTTCCATGTGTTTTATGGGATATTTGGGTCTCACTAAAATCCTTGCTTTTACTGAAACAAAACTTTATTTCTCAAATTTTTAATTTTTAAACAAAGTCCTAATTATAGAAGGGTCCCAAATTACTAAGCTGACTCTAGCTGCATGACCTTGGAAAGTCACGTCTCGTAAAATGAGAACCTGAAACTAAGATCACTAGAATGTAAAGCCCATGTTCTGCAGGCTACTCTACCCCTGCTCCTGGGACAGGGCAAGCACTAATGCTTACTGCACAACAGCTGCGCTGCTAGCCCCTTAGCAAACTCTTATAAACTCAATCACTTTCTCTTTTTTTCCTCTAATTTTTTTCTGCTATTGCTTTTAGTTTTTCTTTGTTTTTTATCAGTGCTAAGGATTAAACCCATGGTTTCCTGTGTGCTAAACATTATACAACTGAGCTGCATTCCCTGGCCTCGTTTTTTTATTTTTAACCATCAGATTTTATTCTGTATAATCTCAAACATTTTAAAGACAACCCTGAAAATGAAATTTCCCATGCAAAAAATAGAAATATACGTATGTTAACTCAAAATGGCTTAGCAGTTAAGAACACTGGCTGCTCTTGCTGAGGACCAGGGCTTAATTCCCAGCAGCCACATGGCAGCTCCCAACCATCTGTAACTCTAGTTCCAGGGGATCAGACACCCTCTTCTGGCCTCTGTGAGCACTGCACACATGTAGTACACTTACATACATGCAAGCAAAACACTCATAAAATACAAATCATTTTTAATTTAAATAATTTTGTAAAAGCCATTCAGTTTTTAGAAACATGGGTAAATCACACATAGGTGGCAACTGTTACCCTGTTTTTCACTCTAATTCTTTCCTTTGATCCATTACTGTACCCCATTTTTTTTTCTTCAAAAGGGAAGCAGCTGGTTCTATCAACTGCCTCTGTGGAAACAACTTCCCCTTTGGGGCCTAAAGTCTGCATCTGTAAAACAAGAGAACTGAACTAATTAGTAACTTCTAAAGTCTTCTGCTTAAAAAAAAAAAAGAAGAGCCAAGCGTGGTGGAACATACCCTTCATACCTTTAATCCCAGCACTCAGGAGGCAGAGGCAGGTGGATCTCTGTGAATTCAAGGCCAGCCTGGTCTACAGGGTGAGCTCCAGGACAGCTGGGACTAAAGGGAGACCCTGTCTCAAAAAGACAAATGAATGAATGAAAGAAAGAAAGAAAGAAAGATTAAAAAAGAAAAGAAAAGAGAAAAAAAGTGTGATTCTACTTTCAGAAAGAAAGAAAGATTAAAAAAGAAAAGAGGAAAAAAAAAGTGTGATTCTACTTTCAGCTTTCATTCCACCCATTAATGTGGTCCTGATGCCTAAACTCTGTGCTTACTATATCACTTCTGGGCTCACAGAGTAGCCCCCAAATGTGCCTCTTCCTCTCATTACTTGTTCTTTGTTATCCATACTACTATCAAATGAATCCAATCCTAAACAGAATGAATAGAGTGAAAGCACACTGGCTTTTGATGCCAGAGATCTGAGTTCAAACTTAGGTTCTTCTACTGACTAATCATATCCCTAACATGGCGGCACAGTAACTACCTCACTGAGGATTAACAAGATGTATAAAGTACCTAAGACACAGCCAGACGCACTATAGATGTTGCCTAACAATTGGAACCTCTCCCTATTTCCCAGGATGAGAAGGCCAATTTTCCACTACCTGTGGCAAAGATGCACAAGCTACATGAAGGTTTTTCAAAATGCTTCTCACCAGGCTCCTGTTGTCAGGAAAGAGTAGGCCTGTGCTTTGCAGGATGCTACATGGGGAAAGCAGCCCAACTGCCAGCCCTCTGGAACTCTCAAAAGCAAATGTGCAACCTTCTATAGGCCAAAGCCACAGTTCAAGGGAAATGCAGGCTGAACTTTCTTCAAAATGACAAGTCTCCAGATCTTTAACTGAAAACATACTCCTCAGTCTGTTATCTGCCTCACGAAGAAGCCATTCCAAATTCTTACAACTTAAATGTGCACAAAGTAATGTTACAATGACCCAATATTAAAATGTACTTTGCTTTTCAATCATAGACAACTGAAAGTGGGACCAAAAAATACAATTCTCACATAATAAGACAGAGCTTTGTAGACCCATACAAACATGTTCAGAAAAAGTGACTTTCTTCTTGATTTCAAAATAGGTCAAAACTGGCACCAACAAGGCGTGGCGATGGGGGGGGGGGCTGAGGAACTCACTCCTTAAAGGGACTTAGGTATAGTTCTAAAGAAAAAAAAAGATCCAAGTTGGAAAGAATCTTTCTGTTCACATACTGGCCAATGATACAGCTAACACTGGCCAACAGTGGACAATCTAGCAGGAGTGTCAACACCTGGAAACACTGTGCAAAAGCTACTTCAGCCTGAGCACCTGCTGCCAACACGGTTTATAGTACAGCACTACTCAGGAGGATTAGCTTACCCAGATTCATTGCTGGCCTGAAACTCACTCTAGACCAGGCTGGCCTTGAACTCAAGAGATCTGCCTCCCAAGTGCTGGGATCAAAGGTGTGCACCACCTCCCCCTAGCTTAAAGACTGTTCTTAGCTGCTATGTGGGTGCTGGGAATCGAACCCAGGTCCTCTGCAAGAGCAGCCGGCCCTCTCAATTGATGAGCCATCTCTCCAGCCCTCATTGCTCTATCTTAAAAACATAAGTCCCCTTTACCACTCTGAGATCTGTGTTGGGCAAACCTAAAATGCACTATCCAATGAAAGTTACAAAAATTCCTGCCATGGGATGCCATTTTTCTGCGAAATCATAAGCACTGCTGCTTCTGGTTGATTTTTCCCTTTTTTTTTTCCCAATAAGCCTGCTTTCTTCTCCTATGTTCCTTGCTCACACAGTAAACTAAAGCAGTCTAGTTTTCTCAGCTTAACACTTGAAAGATGTGACCAAAGGTACTAGCCTAGACCCCTTTTCCTAGACCACTCCTCACTCTCATTTGTCTCCCCCTTTTTTTTTATTCCTCCACGAATATCAACCGCTCTAAGGCTATACAGAATCCCTTTCCACCGTCTAATTTCTCCTCATTTCTGTTAGTGACCAGTAGTCCCCTTGCCCAACTAGCAGCCAGCTTCAACCTCCAGTATCTGTCCTCCTCACAGCCCAGTCCCTTCCTTTGCTTCCATCCCTGTGCAGGCCTCTCACTTGTTCTTTCGCTCAGTCCAATTCCACTACTTGCCAAAATACCTGACCTTAGTAAAGCCCATGCCTCCAATCCAGACCTTATTACTGCTGAGCCTGTTCCTCCACCTTGTATTAATTCCTGTCATTCCTGGTCCTACCAGGTTCTCCTCATGTACATCCTCTTTCTACCCCAAACCCCACTCCTAATCCCCAGCAAAGGCCTCTACTCTGGGCGGCCTATCCCACTATGTCTTTGACTTTGAACCTGGTGTCTGCCCCAATCCTCCACTGAAATCTAGTGCCACAAGTATCCCAGTCCACTAGGACCCCACTTCTGACACCTGATACTCGGGTCCTCCCCTTCTCCTAGGCCAGGGGAGAACGTGTCAGCCTGCCCACCACCGTGTATGCTAGCTCGAGGCCCACTGCCCCAGTACCCCTGCCCACCGCATGGACTCAGCAGGAAACCCAAGAGCCCCTGCCACGGGCCAGCTCCGCATTGCTAACTCCCCAGTGGGCAGACTCCGCCCCTAAGGCCCTTCTCCCCACCTGACCCCAGTCTAGTGACCCCAGTCCCTGACTGGCGCCGGTGCTCCGTTTTTTCTGTGACCTCCATTGCATTCCAGCCCCCGCCCAACAAACCCCACTGCGCGCCCAGGAGGCGGTCTCCTGCCCACCGTCCTGTCCCGCGGTGTCAGGGGCGGCCCTGCTCACCTCTGTGTCCACCACCTCGTGGTAGGCGGGCGGGGGGTCGAAGCCGCCGCCGCCTCCGGTGCTCCCTCCGCGCGAGGGCCCGCCGCTATCCCCGCCGCCGTCGCCCGGAGGGCCGCCACCCGGCCCGGGACTGGGGCCGCCACCGCCGCTGTCCATGGGCTCGTAGCCGCCGTAGTCCAGGCCGGGCCGCTCGTTGGTGAGCAGCGCCACAGCCTCGTTGATGTCGTTCTTGGCCAGGCGCAGGGCCTTGCGAATAGTGGCCGGGTCCGAGAAGCCCATGCACAGCAGCGTGGTCATGTGCTGCTCCTCCTCCGACTCCATGGCTCCGGCGTTCGGGCCGCGCCGGCCGGCGGGCGACGAAGCTGCAACTCCCGGGCCTGGCGGGCCGCGCGGCACTGCCTCCGCGCCGGCCCGGCACCTGGGCGGGCCCTTGCGCTCCTGCCCCGCGCGCCCCGCGGCTGCCGGGCCAGGATGGGTGCGCGCGTGGGCGCTGCGAGCCGAGCCGGGGCCGGGAGGCGCTCAGGCGCGGCCGCCGGGCCCAGCCCTGCGCGCCGCCATGTTGGCCTGCTCCTCCTCCGCGCGGGGCCGCGCCTCCGCTCCCGGAAGCGGCTCGAGCTGCGGCCTGCGGGCCCTTCCCCGGCGCAGGGTGCGGAGGGCCGCGTGTGGTGAGAGAAAACGAGGGACGAGAGAGGGGCGGGTGCCTGCGCGTCTGAGGTGACGGCCCGCGGCGCGCCGGCCGAGCGCGAGTCCTCCGCCCGCCCCTTTCCCCGGCAACAGGTTCCCCCGGGACCGGAGGGGCGGGCGCAGCGGCTCGCGGGCGGCGTCGCCGAGGTCCCTGGCTGCCTGGGCCTCCGCCGGCGCCGCCGCTCCGATCCGTCCTACGGTTGGAGCAGCGCGGCCCGCACGCCCCCATGGCGAGCAGCACTAGCGTCCGGGCCGCCCTCGGAACCCTCCTCCGCCCACTCGAAGCACTCGGGGGCTCGGAAGAAAGTGACCCTGGTGCGCCGCCTGAGCCCGCCTCGCCGCCCACAGACGCCGGCTCCGGGACCCGCAGAGCCCCTGACACCCTCCAGCCCTCCCTGGAGACCCCCAAACCTTGAACTCCCACTCCTGACCGACTCTTCCGAACGGTGACCACCGGCCCCACCAAACCTGACCCGACTTCACCCAACTCTCCAGCTGAAATCCTCGGAGAGTCTGCAGTGTAATTCTTCCAACCCGAAAAAGAAATCTCAGAGCTCTGCATGAAACCCCGAAAATGCAGACTGCATTAGCGTCCTGCAGTCCCAGATGCATTGAAACGTTGTAAACACCCACTCCCATCCTGACGCTGACCACCAACTTGATTCTACGAAGTCTTCGGCTCAAGGATCTCTTTGGGGCTTACTCCTCCCTGCCTTGCAGGCTTCTTATTTCCCATTCGCATTGACATTTCAGGGTCCTTTTGTTACTCCCCCCTACTTTTTACCTTCAGTTTCCTCTCAATCATGCTACTTCCAGGTTACTTCCCAAGTTCCTAGTCCCTTCTCTTTCTCTGCGTACTCCATCTCCTGGACCCAAAGTTCCCTAACTTTTCTTGTACCATTAAACCATTTCTGACTCCAACTCAACAATTAGACTTCCACATGACCCCCAAATGGAAATTAGTGACATATCAGAACTTTTCTCTGCAAAAGCATCATTTCCCTGGATCATGAACACATCTTGCCTCGAAACTTGACACTTACAAACACCAGCAATTTGATTTACAGTGAATTTGTCATTATTGTTTATGTGTAAATAAATGTACTGTTTTTGTTGCTCTTATAAAAGGCTAGGTTTTGGACTGGGTCAGTGAAAGTAGACACTGACATAAGGTTTTATTAAGTTTCACTTGTAGGTATGAAGTTTTAAATATATATATATATATATATATATATATATATATAGTAGATAAAGAATAAAAATAATATAAGCATGCCTTAATTCCAGCACTTGAGAGGCAGAGGCAGGTGGGTCTCTGAGTTCAAGGTCAGCCTGGTCCACATAGTTCCAGGCCAGCTGCAGCTGCAGGGAGACCCTGTATCAAAAAGACAAAATAATAATAATATAAACTGAGTTAAGTAGCCAATTAATCTAACAAATAGTACCATTGGCTCAGGACACCTGTAATCCCAGCAGGCAGGAAGCTGAACTAGGAGGATCTCCAGTTCAAGGATAGCCTGAACTACATAGAGAAGACCTTGTATATAAAATGAAATAAAATACCAGGTTAGGTACTGTTGGCACTAGTGATGTAACAAGGAATAAAAAGACTAGTTGATGATGGTTAAGTAGAAGTATTCCATTTTGCCCTGTGTTTGAAGTGTCTAAGTTATGAAATGAAGTCTACGAGCAGAGAGAGGAATAAGAGTTTGGCACTAAGACTTGAGATTAGAATCGAAGAGGTAATGAGACAGAGCTAGCCAATTCAGATGGCACATAAAAAGACTCATCAACAGTGGCAGGTTTATAGAACATGACAGAGGAAGCTGTTCTTAGCTGAGAAGAGGAAGCAGAGAAAAAACAAAGTCTGATGAGAACTGGAGAGGAGCCACAAAAGCCTACAAGGAACAAGGAAGGCCATTTGGGTACCAAATCCCAGAGTGACTGAAAAGCCAGTGTCATGTGAGGATGCCGGTAGTAAAGCCATGCTTTTCTTGCATGTGAGAAAAGCAAATCTTGTTGAGTAAGTAATGGCACTGGCTTGTCATCCCAGCTCTGAGGCTGAGGCTGGAAGACAGAGTTCAAGGTTATCCTCATGACACTGAGGCTGGAAGACAGAGCTCAAGGTTATCCTCATGAGGCTGAGGCTGGAAGACAGAGCTCAAGGTTATCCTCATGAGGCTGAGGCTGGAAGACAGAGCTCAAGGTTATCCTCATGAGGCTGAGGCTGGAAGACAGAGCTAAGGGTATCCTCAGCTACATTGTGAGTCTGAAGTTTCTCTTGGCTGCAAGGCAAGGAAACCGAGTCTCAAAAAACAAAATAAACATCCTGTTAAATTGGGAAAGTATGGATGGATCCTGTGGTATGAATATTCATATTTTCACTTCTATTTTATTTTTATTGCAGAAAGATCCAGAAAATGTTTTTTAAAACTAAAATTTAAGGGAGGGCTGGAGAGATGGCTCATCAGTTAAAAGAACTGACTGCTCTTGCAGAGGATGCAGGTTCGATTCCCAGCACCCACATGGTGGCTAATTCCAGTTCTGGGGGAATCTGACACCCTCTATCCACCATCTTGGGCACTGCATGACATGGACTGCAGGCAACACATTCATACACATAAAAATAATAAAAAATTTATGTTACATTCAGCTCACATATGTCCTTCTTTAGAAGCCTTCTAAAGAAAAGGAAAAAAATAGAAGTGAGGTGGATGAACTATTCTGCAGGCAAGACATGAAGGGTTCTAATATTAGTAATTTTTGAATTCTTTATTCTGTGTCTATTCTGAGCCAAGATGTGATTAACTGCACCATTCTGTCCTTTTGAAATTATCACATTTAAAGGGAGACAGACAGTAATCATAAAGTGTGATAGATGCTTTCATAGAATTTCAGGGGAATGAGGAACAAATTTGTTGCTCTCCAGGAATAAATTAAAGTCCAGGAAACTAGAAAGGAAATGGCATGTTAACCATAACATAAAAGAAAGCAGGAAAGCCGAGGAAAAGAATATGAGGAAAGGAGAAAGTTCAGAAGGACAGGAATAGCAAATACAAATGCCCGGAGGTGGGTGAGCATAAAGCAATTTACTGGAATTAATAGCCTGAGGACTGAGAAAGAAAGCTACGAAGGTAGACTGATGCTAGATCCAGGAAGACCTATAAACTGGGAGCAGGAACTTTAAGTTTTATTCTGACAGCATGGGTAGCTATTAAAACCTTTATTCACTGGGCGTGGTGGCAAACGCCTTTATTCCCAGCACTCTGGAGGCAGAGGCTGGGGGATCTCTGTGAGTTCGAGGCCAGCCTGGTCTACAAAGTGAGTTCCAGGACAGCTGAGCCTGCAGGGAGACCCTGTCTCAAAAAGACATTAAAAAAAAAAAAAGACAAAACAAAACCATTTATTCGGAGAGGTGAAATGATATTATTTGAAATTTAAGAAGATCAACCTAACCAGTGTGTGGAGAAAGGTTTACAAAGTGACCTTTGAAACAAAGAGAGGAGTTTTGTTTTCTGAAACAACTTTTAACTTTGTTTTAGCCTTCTCCTCCCCAATGCTGGGGGTCAAACCCAGGGCCTTGCACATTATACATAAGTGCTCTAGCAGTGACCACACCCCCAGTGGATCTTTTTCTTCAAAAGGCTTTTATTATGATGCATCTAAATGTGATTTTGCTCTGTACCTTTCTTTTTTTTAATTTTTATTTTATGTGTATGAGTATATTGGCTGCACGTATGCTAGTACACCCATGTTGCACAATGCTCATGGACATCAGAAGGGCAAGAGCGTGTCAGATCCCTTGGAACTGTTTTTAGCTGCCACGTGGGTGCCGGGTCCTCTATAAGAGCAGTCAGTGTTCTTAACCACTGAGCCATCTCTCCAGCCCCTCTGTTCCTTTCTTGAATGAAGTTTATAGAGATTTTTGACTTTGTGACTTGGGTCTTTTGTTTGCTTAGGAAATTGTTAGTATTTTATTGAAATACAGTCTCCCTGTGTAGCCCAGGCTAATTTGAAACTCGTGATCCTCCTGCCTTGCCTCCTGAATGTTGGCATTTCAAGAACACAGGAGGGCAGCCATGGGGCATTGTTTCTTCATGAGCTGTTTCTGTCTGGTTTTTCTTTTCTTTCTTTTCTTTTCCTTCTGACACTTCAGTTACATATACATGTGTGACCTTCTCAGTGAATCACATCTATCTCTTATCCGTATTTACTGTCTCTTGTCACTTGTGCTTCAGTCTAGATAATTTATTCTGTTCCCTCTTCTAGTTCATAGATTCTCCTAGTTCATAGATTCTCTCTTCCACTATATCTTATCTGTTAAATCTGTTTACCCAGTTCTTAATTTTATTATTGTATACTTTAGTTCTTTAATTTCACTTTAATCCTTTTTATGGCTTCTATATCTATGCAGCAGCTATCTTGATATTTAATTTCTTGAGCATATTAGTTATAACTGTTTTTTATTTTACTTATTTTTGTATGTGTATGAATGTACTGTCTGAATGTAGGTTTGTGCACCCGTGTCGTGCAATGCCTCAGAGGTCAGAAGAGGGTCTCAGATTCCCCTGGAACTGGAGTTCTCCTGGAATTGGAGTTACAGATGGTTCTTAGCTNCTTCACATATCAACAGTGACAACAGTTATCTTTAGACAAGTTTAAATTTTATTAGCTGGTCCTGAGGCCTCGAGCAACTGACCTTGAGCAATTGACCTTTTCCCTGAATTGGGCAGGTTCCAGTAATTGCTTAAAATGGTGGCTATGCTCAAAATGGAGTCAGTGTGGGCCTCTCTTACAAAACCAATGGGGCTGGAGAGATGGCTCAGCAGTTATGAGCACTAGCTGCCCTTGCAGAGAACCCAGGTTCAACACCCAGGTCCCATGTAGTGATTAACAACTGTAACTCCGGTTCCAGGAGATCTGACACCTTGTTCTGACCTCCACGGGCATTGCATGACATGGGTGTACATACATACATGCAGACAATTCACTCATACACATAAAATAATTTTTAAAAAGGTTGGGGCTCTTGGTACACCAATTTTAAGGGAGCTCTTATAGAGTAACATTTAAACCAAAGACCCAGTATGGGAGAGGTCATGACAGCCTAAGGTTAGAACATCCCAGGCAGAGAGAGGTCCAACAGTTGGAGCTTTTGCTTCAAGTACTCATATTCTTTCTGCCCAACATTTTTTGGGGGTCTTTTAGAGATGGGGTCTCCCTGTAGCCCTAGCTGTCCTGGAACTCACTCTGTAGACCAGGCTGGCCTTGAACTCACAAAGATCCTCCTGCCTCTGCCTCCCGAGTGCTAGAATTAAAGGCGTGCGCCATCACGCCTGGCTGTTTTTATTATTTTTAAAGATTTATTTTTAATTATGTGCACCTGTGCATGTGTGTGTGCACGCATGTGTACATGGGTCTCCCCACGAGAGCATGAATCACACGACTGCAGTGCCCAGAAGGGAGTGTCAGATCCCCCAGAGCTGGAATTACAGAAGGCTGTGAACTGCCCAGTGTGGGTGCCGGAAGCCAAACTCAGGTCCTCTGCAAGACAGCAAGTGTTCTTAACAACCGAGCTATTTCTCCAGACCCCTAAACACTGAACTTTTCCTGTGGAATAAATATTTGCATTTCTCTTGGTTATGTACTTGAGAGTTGAATTGTTAATGTTAATTCTACTTAACTTTTTCAGGGACTGCCAAATTGTTTTCCAAAAGGGTCTATCTGTTTGTATTCCTTCTGGCAGTGTTTGGGGGGGGGGGTTCTGATTTTGTTACCTGTTCTATTTCTTATTTTCTTGTGGTTTAAAACTGGTAGCTTTCAAGTAGTATCTCATTGTAGGTTTTGGTTTGCAGTTCTCTGATGATCGAAGCTGAGCATTTATCCATGTACTTATGATCCATTTCTATATTTTCTTTGGGGAAAGAAGTCCTGTTCAATGGCTTTCCCCATTTTTGAACAAGTTTATTTATAGTGTAGATCCAAATGTCTTGTCAGATGTATGATTTGCAAAGATCTTCTATTCAGAGACAAAGGGGGGATGGCTCACTGGATAAAGTCCTTGTTTTGAAAGGGGACCTCTGTTTTTGGCTCTCCATCAACCACATAAGGCCAGGTGTGCAGTGAGTGTTATAACCCAACCCTGGGGAGGGGAAGGAGGGTACATACAGGCAGATTCCAGTGGCTCGCTGGCTACCTGGTCTAGCCAAACAGCAAGCTCCAAGTTCAGTGAAAGACCCTGGCTCAAAAATTAAGATAGAACTAAAGGTAAATACCCACACATACCTCCACTTGCCTGGGCATAGACAAGCACCCCTATGCATATGCCATCCCCCCAAATACATAAACTTTACCATATTAAAGTGCATAATTAAATGACACTAAGTACAATCAGAATGTTATATAAACACCATTTCTGTCCATTCTAGAGTTCTTTTAATCAAAGGGGTGAATATTTGTGGAAAACCAGTTAGTAATTAGAAGAAAATATCCGTTCACGATGGGCATGAGTGGTGAGACAGGACACCATTTCATTGTTTTGCGGGTAGCTTTCTAGTTGTCTCGGCACACTTATCCATGACTTCTTTCCCAAAGGAATGGTCTTCTCCTTTGTGTCCAGCATCAAGTAGCATGGACACATGGCTCATGCCTGGGCTCTTGTGCTGGCCATTGGTAGTCGTCTTCATCTTTGTGCCATTACTACGCTGTCTTCACTACTGTTCTTTTTTTTTTTTACTTGGTAGTAACTACACTTACTAGTAAATTTTTCAATCTAGTGTGAATCTTCCAAGTTTGTTTCTTGTTTTCAAATTGTTTTGGCCATCTAGATCCCTTGAACTTATGTATGAATTTTTAGAATCATCTTGTCAGTTTCTGCACGGTACTCACCTGCAGTTCTCATAGGGATTGCATTAATCTGTAGATACATTTGGGAACTTTTGCCACCATGATAATAGTAACCTTCTGGTCCTTGAATATCAGATGTCCCTCCATTTATTCATATGTTTTTTAGGTGCTTTTAGTGATGTTTAATAGTTTTCAGAGTACAAGTCTTCAATGTCTTTTGCTAAATTAGTTCCTAATATTTTACTCTCTTTCATGGTTTTTGCAAATAGAATCATTTTCTTAATAGAATTTTGAATTGATCATTATAAGTGTATAAAAATACAATCCAGGGCTGGAGAGATGGCCTAGCGGTTAAGAGCGCCGACCGCTCTTACAGAGGACCCGGGTTCGATCCCCAGCACCCACATGGCGGCTCGGAACTGTCTGAAACTCTAATTCCAGGAGAACTCCAGTTCCAGGGGAATCCGACACCCTCTTCTGACCTCCGCGGCATTGCACGACACGGGTGCACAGACCTACATGCAGACAGTACATTCATACACATACAGAAATTAAAAAAAAATACAATCCAGTTTTTACATATTTATTTTGTAATCTGTAAATTTGCTAAATTTACTTTATTAGTCCTAGTTCTTTCAATGGATTCTTTTGGATCTTGCACATATAAGGTTTTATTGTCTATGAATAAAAGTAGTTTTATTTCTTCCTTTCTAAGCTTAATGCCTCTTATTTATTTTTCTTGCCTAATTACCCTGGATAGAACCTTTCAGATAATGTTGAACAGAGATGATAAGAGAGCAGCTTTCTTTGTCTTGCTTCTGATCTTAGGGGAAATGCATCTCATTTTTCTAATCATTAAGTATGATATGTTATATTTTTCATCAATTTTTGTTACCAAGTTGAAGACTTCCTCTGTTTTTATTATGAAAGATGTTATATTTAAAAGAATATTTTTTGGTGGTTTTGAGACAGGGTCTCCCTGTAGACCCAGCTGTCCTGGAATTCACTATGTAGACCAGGCTGGCTTTGAACTCAGAGATCCACCTACTTCTGCCTCCCAAGTGCTGGGATTAAAGCCATGCACCACAACACCTGGCTATATTTTTTAAGTATTTTATTTATTATTTTTATTTTATGTGTATGAGTGTTTTGTCTGCATTTGTGTAAGTGCACCTGTGTCATGCAATGCCTGTGAAGGTCAAAGAGGGCATCAGATTCCTCAGGAACTGGAGTTATTGATGGTTGTGAGCCGACAAGTGGGTACTGGGACCCAAACCAGGGTCCTCTACAAGAGCAGGCAGTGGCTTTAACTGCTAAGCCATCTCTCCAGCCTGGAAAGATGTTAAAAAGCATTTGATAAAATGCTTTTCTTTACCTACTGAAAGGATCATGCAGGGTTTTCATTTCTTTTGGGCCAGGGTCTTGCCACATGATCCAGATTAACCTTAACCACGTAGGCATAAGCAGTCGTGCCACAGCCTCTTAAGAAGCTGAGACCTGGGCCGGAGAGAAGGTTCAGTGGTTAAGAGAACTGGCTGTTCTTACAGAAGACCCTGGTTCAATTCCCAGTACCCACATGCGGCTAAAAACCAGGGTTATCTGATGCCCTCTTCTGATTTCTGCAGGCATTGCATGACTCATATGCACTTACACACATTCAGGCAATTCACTCATACACATAAAATAAAAATTTAAAAAAGGGGGAGCTGGAGAGATGGCTCAGCAGTTAAGAGTGCCAACTGCTCTCGCAGAGGACCCGGGTTCGATTCCCAGCACCCCCATGGCAGCTAAGAACTGTCTTTAAGCCCGGCATGGTGGTGCACACCTTTAATCCTAGCACTCAGGAGGCAGAGGCAGGCGGATCTCTGTGAGTTCAAGGCCAGCCTGGTCTACATAGTAAGTTCCAGGCTTACTGGGTAACCCTGTCTCAAAAAAGACCAAGAAAATAAAATTTAAGAAGAGTGAAAAAAAGAAATAAGCTGAGACTATAAGCATGCCCACTAGTCATGTGACTAAACAATGTCACACACATTTTATTGCATTCACTGATTTTCAAATGTTAAAGGGACCTAGCATTTTGGGTATAAATCCTACTTGGTCATAGTGTGCAATAATATTTTTTATTATGGCATGCATGTAAGTGATTCTTCTTGCTAATATTTTGTTTTAAAATATAGTGCTAAGAAGGACGAGGAGATCACTAAGCAGGTAAGAGTGCTTGTTACACAAGCATGAGAACTTGAACTCCAATCCCCAGCACCCATGGAAAAAGCCCGGTGTGGCCACACATGCCTGTAACTCCAATGCCATAGCAGTAGAGACAGGAAGATTGCTGGGGCTTGCTGGCTGCAAGCCTGGCTCCAGGTTCAGTGAGAGATCCTGTTGAAGGAATAAAGATGAAAGCAACAGACTGCAGGATATCTGACCTTCCCCTTAGACTTTTGCAGGTGCACAGGTGAGCAGAACTGCATACATGCATGCATATACCACATACACACTATAATTAATTAACTAATTAACACTGGGGAAAAAGCAATTTGTTTTAGAGGAATCTAGGTTCTAAGTATGTACTTCTTTTTAAAAAAAATTTTTATTAATTTTATTTATTTCTGTATGTGTATGAATGTACTGTCTGCATGCAAGTGTGTGCACCCATGTCGTGCAATGCTGCGGAGGTCAGAAGAGGGTGTTGGATTCCCCTGGAACTGGAGTTCTCGTGGGAATTGAGTTTTTAGACGGTTCTCGGCCGCCATGTGGGTGCTGGGGATCGAACCCGAGTCCTCTGCAAGAGCGGTTGGCACTCCTAACTGCTAGGCCATCTCTCCAGCCCTAAGTATGTACTTCTAAAAAGAAAATCAGTATGGACAACCGTATGAGCATTTTCAGAAGAGAATGAATGTCTCCTTACCCTTCATAGGACATCAGTTATAGAAACAAGTTCACCAAGTGTACCTTGGTGTGAGTTTAATTGGGATTACTTATAGGATCATGGGCAGCTTATGGACAGCTAATTACTAAAGAAAAAAGAAATCTCCCTTTCCTAGCAACTGTTAACTGACAATATATCCTCAGGGAGGAGCGAGGGCTTGTGAGCACCTTTCCTCCTGTGTGTAGCAGGGCAAATATGCCCAGTTTTGGGCAGATCTTGTGCAGATAATCACAGCTGCTGTGAGTTTTAGATGATAGACCATGTTGTCCTCGGAGGACAGCATTCCATAACACCCCACCCTTCCTCTGGCTCTATGTTCCTTCTGCTCCCTTTTCCTTAATGTTCCCCGAGCCTTGGAAGGATTGATACAGATATTCCATTTAGGGTTGAGCATTCAACTGTCACTTTTCTCAGCACTTTGACCAGTTATGAGTGTCTATAGTAACTGCAAAAGAAGCTAATCTGACTGAAGATGACAGCAGCAATTATCTATGGGAATAAACATCAATATTTAGAAAGCAATTTGACAGGCACATCATGCCCATTCAGTGAAACAAATGTAAGCACTTTTCTTGGTTAGGGCTTATGACCTCTCCAGCCATAGGCTTTTGACTAGGCTTATAACACCAGACATGAAGCAAGCCACAGATCCAATCAGAAAAACAATTGGTCGTGTAAGGGGTCATGCTACTTTTTTACCAGTGACCACCTTTTGCCTAGAACGTTGGGAACGTAGCATGCAGAGTCCACAGCTGAGGACTACTACTGATGACAGTTCTCCCTCACAGCCTGCACAGGGCCTGCTCCTGCATAGGGCCTGCTAACAGTCGAAAAGCTAGCCATCAGGAAGGCAGCTTTCAGCTCAATCCAAGCTCTAATTCTTATGTCCTACAACCAAACTAATTGGAGTTTTCAGTAGGGGCCTGCGTTCTAGTTCTGGTGGGGAAACAACAGCAATGGCAATGGCCTTTGTTGTTTGGCAGCCGGCGGTGGGGGGGGGGGTCCCTGACTAACAAGGTAGGGTTTTCTTTGAGGCTTTGGGGATTGCTTTCCTCCACCCATGGAAAGAATCCTTGTTCAAACTCTTCAACCATCGGCTTTATGCTTACTGGCACAAGCTGTTGAAAAGATCTTTCTCCTTTACTAATTCAGGCATCATCTAGGCCTTACCCAACCATAAAGCTTGCAGGAATTTCTCAACTATGCCTGATTTCTTGTCCTTGCTTCCTTAGGTGTCCTTGCGCGTCTTTCGCTTTTCTAAATCTGTAAAGCCCTTAGGGGTTAGAGTTACAAAATCTGTGAACTGAAATCTTTTGAAAAGAATGGGAAGCAGCTCTAAGGCCCACCACTCACCATTTCAAAAAAAAAAAAAAAAAAATTGCCAGTTGATCTCAGGAGTGAGCAGCCAAGGGATACTTCAGAAAAGTGTTAGCAAGGTCAAGATTTCGCAACATGAAAAGATTCTATCACTTGTATTGTTTTCTCAAAAGATCAGCGTTAAGTACGGCACTGTGGATAAGAAGTGCTACCTTTGTTAACCTTGTACAGCCACAGTTAGGCTTCCTGATCCATCTTGCCTCTTCATCCTGGGGAGCTCCCACAGGTGCATCTCCCCACCTCCAATCGGCTCAGCGCTAGGATTGGGTAGCTTTTGTTTTGACTGGCCTAGGGCCAAGGGGCAGCGTGGCCATGCTCTTAACTGGTTCCCTGGCCCTGATAGTCCCCGGGCTTGCTGCTGCCTGGGCTGGCTGAGTGAACAGTTTCCAACCACCGGCATAATTTTTTTTTTTCTTTTCAGGAAAGCTGTAGACCTAGCTTGCTCTGGGAGGATAATTGCCCACCTTTGGGATAAGCTTAGTCTTCGCCTACACTGCTCTATTGTTTATACCTTCATTAAACTTTTGCTTGGGGTTTAAAGTCTTCTGGAGGCTCACAAACACTGAATTTGGTTATCAGTTTTATTGTGTCTGTCTGTGTGTGTTTGTGGATATGCTCGTATGGTACAGGTTCGATGTTGAATGTCTTCCTCCGTCACTCTATACCTTTTTTATTTTTAAATGAACAAGACTTGATTACTTAAAAAACTTCATGCAGACAGTACATTCATACACATACAAAAATAAATAAATAAATAATAAAAAAAAAGAAAAAAAAAAAGAAAAAACTTCATATTTATTTCACTTTTTTGTTTTTGTTTGTTTGTTTGTTTGTTTGTTTGTTTAGAGACAGGGTCTCCCTGTAGCCCCAGCTGACCTGGAACTCACTATGCAGACCAGGGTGGGCTTGACTTCACAGAGATCCACTTGCCTCTGCCTCCCAAGTGCTGGGATTAAAGGCGTGCACCACCACTCCTGGGTTGTTTCACTTTTTGATGCTATTAGTGCCTTCAAAACAGCTTTCTTCTTCTCAATAAGGAAAACACATTTGATCCTGTCAAGGACATATTTAGCATGCATGGACCCTGCATACGTAGGGTTTTTTGTTTTGTTTTAGATACTCTTATAAGGACTGTAGGTCTCACAGAGCAAACCCCTCACAATGTGCTGTTCTGCCTTCCATTTCACGCTAGGAACACTAGGATTGTAGGCACATGCTACTGTGCCTGGCTTTGTATAGGTTCTGGGGATTAAACTCAGATCCTTACACCTATGTGGAAAGTGCTTTACCCACTGAACCATCTCCCCAGCCCCCAAACCACGTGCTTATAAGAAGTACATAACAGATAGATAATTCTATTAGGAGTATATTTACTTTGGTAGCAGTGTCGAAAGTAGAAAAATGAACTGCCATATATTTGGCTGAAAAATCAGGGTCTGAGACATTTAAAGGACTTGGCTCTCAAGCTCCAGCTTAGTTCTCAAATGATTTAGGAGTCTGTTTCATTTCCCTGCTGCTGAGTCACTAGACTGGATTAATTTTCTAGCGTGTTGTGTTAATTATAGGTTAGTGGAGCTAATGGACTAAATCAGAATGGTAACAAATGAAAAAAGTAGCAGGGCATTCTGGGTTCTTCTTGAGCACAGGGTTGTTTGTAACGTCACAATTGTATGGCTCCTATTAATTAGGAAGCTTTTCAGTGACTCTCAGTTTTCAGAGGTGTCCACCATCATTTTCTAGTTAATCTTTCCCAGCCGTTACTGCATTCACTTTATATGAAGGGAGGAGCTGATGAATTGCTTGCCTGAAGTCATGTCTGTGGTAAAACCCAAATTACAGTTTAAATGGTATGAATAATAATAAAAATAAAATATGTGCGACGTGCTTCATGGTTTTCAAGGGAGTTCCTCCCTTGTTATTTTGTTGATGCTTACTAAGCGCCTCAGGAGGTTTCCCGTTGGTTAGTTGATGACAGCAGAGGAATATTCAGCTCACAGCTCTCTTGGTGAACTAGAATTCTGAGGTATGTACTATATGACCTTCCTTTTCTCCTACCTCTTTTGATAGATTTTGGGGGCCTTTGAGGATCCATAGAGCAAGCATTCAGTCAAATAAACTTTGTGATTTACAAGGCTTTTATTTCAACTAAGACTGTAATGTGTAAATCCCCAGGATTCAGTTTCAGTAGAAGTCTCGGTTTAAGACCCAAGCATGATTGCAGATACCTGTAACCCCAGCCTTGAGGAGGCTGAGGCAGGAGGGATGACATATTAAGTGCTAGGCAAGCTAGGGCTGTATAGCAAGACTCTGTCCCAAAGATAGAAAGGGACCTTAGCTTAAGAAAGTTGAGTTGGGCTGGAGAGATGGCTCATTAAGAGCACTGGCTGCTCTCGCAGAGGTCCTGGGTTCAGTTCCCAGCACCCACACGGCAGCTAACAGTCCATAACTGCAGTTCTGGAGAATCTAACACTTTCTTCTAACTTCTGTAGGCATTGCATGACATGGGGACACTTAACACACATGCAGACAATACATCCATGCAATAAAAACAATAGTAATAAAAGAAAATTGAATTAATCTAAAGATTGTTCACGTTAAAACCTCCGAAAATCTGAGTTGGACCAGTATACCATTCTGCTCAGTTTTTGTCTTCTCTCCCTCCCTCCCTCCCTCCCTCCCTTCCTCCCTCCTTCCCTCCCTTCTTTCCTTCCTTCCTTCCTTCCTTCCTTCCTTCCTTCCTTCCTTCCTTCCTTCCTTCCTTCCTTCCTTCCTTCCTTCCTTCCTTCCTTCTTTCCACTTTTGTTTGAAACAGGGTCTCAGGCAGCCCAGACTGACTCAAACCTACTGGGTAGCTGGCCTTGACTCCCCATCCTCCTGCCCTCCCCTCTCAGCTGCCAAGACGATCCATATGCCACTCACTCTTTTTCAGTACCTGGGCCTTTCTTGACCCGCACAGATCTAGTAGTGTTTGTGCTCGATATCAGTTCTTCCAGAACCTTTTATAATTCTACTGGAGAAAACTACATGGTTGGCTAGGTGTTTCTTAAATATTTTTATTTTCATTGAGAATTTCACACAATGTGTTTTGATCATCTTCACCCCACCTCCTCCCTTCCCTCCTCCTTTCCCGCCTCCCAGAACCACCCCTACATTCCTACTCCCCTGCCAACATCATGTCCTCTTTTTTAAAAATTTTTATTTATTATTCCCCATGTGTATGAGTGTACTGTCTGCATGTAGGTTGGCGCATCCATTTCGGGCAATGCCTTGGAGGTCAGAGGATCATAGGATCATCAGATCTTCAGATTGCCCCGGAACTGGAGCTAAAGACGGTTCTTATCCACCATGTGGGTGCTGGGAATCGAACCCGGGTCCTTTGCAAGAGCAGTCGGTGCTCTTAACCACTGAGCCATCTCTCCAGCCCATGTCCTCTTTTTTTTAATTTTATTTTATTTTTTAAATTTATTTTGTATGTGCATGAATGTACTGACTGCATGTAGGTCTGTGCACCTGTGTCGTGCAACGCCGCGGAGGTCAGAAGAGGGTGTCGGATTCCCCTGGAACTGGAGTTCTCGCGGCTGAGAACCGTCTGTAACTCCAATTCTAGGAGAACTCCAGTTCCAGGGGAATCCGACACCATGTCCTCTTTTTCAATATTTAATTTTTTTCTTAAAAAATTTTTTTTTGGTCTTTTTGAGACAGGGTCTCCCTGTAGCCCCAGCTGTCCTGGAACTCACTCTGTAGACCAGGCTGGACTTGAACTCACAAAGATCTGCCTGCTTCTGCCTCCCGAGTGCTGGGATTAAAGGCGTGTGCCACGATGCCCGGCTAATATTTAATTTTTTATTGTTTTAATTTTATGTGTATGAGTGTATTGCTTGCATGTATCTAAATGCACCACATATGCGCAATGCCCACAGAGGCCAGAAGAGGGCATCAGATCCCTCGGACCTGGAGTTAGGGACAGTTGTGAGCTACTATGTGGATGCTGGGAACTGAACCCAGATCCTCTGGAAGAGCAGCCAATGTTCTCAATTGCTGAGCCATCTCTCTGGTCCCACCTTTTTTTCCTTTTTTCTTTTTAAAGTTAATAACCCATTGACTCCAATTTGTGGTGTCGGTATACTTTTGGGATTGGGGCCATCCACTGGAGTGTGGTCACCTGACTCTCCTTTCCCAGAAGCCACAAACTGATTGTAGCTCAGTTAGGGGTGGGGGCTCTTCTCCACTCTTCTCCACTGCTTGTTAGAATGGTGACTGGCTTGATCTTGTACAGGTCTTATGGAGGCAACATAGCTGCTGTGACTTCATGAGTGGAGCAGTCCTGTCATGTCTGGAGGACATGTGTTTGCTAAGTCTTCCCCATCCTCTGGCTCTTGTCATTTTTCTTCTCTTCTGCAATGGTCCCTGAGACTCGGAGGGGGATGTTTGCGTAGATAACCGTTTGGAGCTGAGCACCCCACAGATATCATCTTCACTTTGACTCATTGTGAGTTTCTGCACTAACCACCATTTACTGCCTGAAGAAACTTCTCTGATGAGGCCTGAGAGCTCCTCTAATATAGAGGCAGAGAGATATGGATTTAGAGGACAGTTTGATACTTATGTCCATTTAACAAACTCATAGCAGTACGTTTATCTCTGTGGCATACAAACCCCTTATCCTTAAGTTCTTGGCCAGATTAGCAGTACCATGCATGTGTTCCCTCCTGTGGATCAAGCCTTAAATCCAATCAGAAGCAGTTGGTTATCCCTATAACATTTGTTCTAGTCTCGCACCTATAGGCATATCTCGCCACATCAGTGATTATTGTAGTTTACAGAATTCACAGCTGGGTAAGGCTGATGCTGTTGTTTTTCCCTTCAGGAGCCTGCATAGTACCATGTAGTATTATAAGAGATAACCACCAGAGAGGAAGCTTCCCAGTCAGTGCTGACTCGATTTCTCCATGTCTTGTGACTACTGTGTGTGGTGCCTTCAGCAATAGGGGAAAAAGGGAATAATGGGGGGGGGCTAAGTGGGAAGTGAGATGGAAAGGATAGGACAGAGAGGGTGTTGGGGGAGGGATAACTAACTCCAAGGATGCCTGAAAAGCCACAAGGAAACTTACTACTTTAAAATTGTTGTATTGTTTAATTGGAGTTACCCTACACATGACACATTGCTCATCCCAGGTTGCCAAACATTCAGTGCCAGGTATGGAACACCTTCCCTCCAGTTGTTGGACAGAGGTTTCCCTGAGACCCGCCCCCTCCCCCAGTAATACAGGTTATTGCCATTGTTCTTGATCGCCCATACCAACTTGATGGTTGGACAGGTTTTCAAAGGTCATGGAGACTGGAGTCTAGCATTGCTACTTATAAATGAAAAAAGTTAAGCTCAAAATAGTTACTTTCCAAATCTCCCAATTAGCAATAGTCAGAACAGGGCCAAGAACCTGCTAGACTTCTGCTGAAGTAGAAAAGGACAGTGCGGCAGTATTTGCCCAGCAGAGCAACTGACGACGACAACACATGCAGACAACAGTTTCCAAGGCGTGTTCATCGGGCTTCATCGGGCAACAGAGGGTTTGTGGTCATGTTACTTGTCTTAGTTGGGAATTCATGATGCAAATTAGAAAATTGGAGACTCTGGAAAGTCCCTTGGGAAAGAATCTGTCGAACCAAGCATTTCTCAAAACATTTCATCATCTGCTCCTCTTCATAGAAATTCTAATAACAGCCTCTATAATTAGTGTTCTGTGGTGATAATGACTCACTGATAAACAAAAATATCCCTATCTTTTGAGATGGGGCAGTCATAGACTTGGTCCTCTGCTACAGGTTGCTTTTATCTTCTCAACAATTTAGGAATAGGTATTGTCAAAAACAGCCAGTTTAAACCAGGTATGGTGCTAGCGTATCCTGTAACCCCAGCACTCAGGAGGAGGAGGCAGGAGGTTACAAGTTTGAGGTCATCTTTCCCTCTAGACTACATAGGAATCTTGAGGACAGTCTAAAAATAAATAAATAAATAAATAAATAAATAAATAAATAACCCCACAAAACAAAATAGAAAAAGCTGGCTCCGAGTCCTATTTTTTTCTATTCATTTGGAGATAACGAATAAGCAAGAAGCCCCCCCCCCCAATGTTGGCAACCTTGAACGCTAGAGGCTTCTGGGATAGATCTTTGTCTAGAGACCCTTGTCTCTAGTCCCTGAGAATAAGACTTTGACTCCAAATTCCCAGTCAGAAGCTTATTGCTTTGGGTTTCTAAAGTCAGAGATATATGGTTCTAGGCCTGAGGAACTAGAGGCTTATGTCTCTAACCTTTAAAACTTAGAGATGTATAGCTCTAGGTTCTTTTTGCTCTAGTCTTTGAGTGTTGACAGTGCAGCATCTGGCAGCTACTTCAGTTATTCTGAAGTTCCTGTGGTGTCAAGGTCCTCAGTGCTTAGCTGCTGGTGACTCTCTGAAACTTTTCTAGCAGTGGGATCTACAGATATGCTGGACTCTGTGGCCTCCAGCCCTCTGCGGTGAGGTCTTGGCTCTTCACACTTTCTTGCTTTCCAACATAGTCTTAGCTCTCTACTCCCTCTCACCTTCTTAGCTCTTTTGGGTCGAGTCTCACTGCCAGCAACTGTCTGGATCTTTTCAGCTGCTGCTAAGCTGATGAGTGAACCAAGAGCTAAAACCCCAGGAGTGTGTTGAGATCAGGCTCTGCCCTGCTCTAATTACTCCACATTATAGAAAACAGTGGTTTTTCAGGCCGTGCCTTCCCTTTTCCCTTTTCCACGCGGTTTTCACTCCGTTTGATGGTGGAGGATGATGGTACTCGTGGGTGGACTCACAAACAACACTGTCTGTCTGGCATCACACGTGCAATGCAGACTAACAAATGACTTACTCTTAGTAGAAGAAAGGGTGCTGCTTTATTAATTTATCAGGGTAATTTCAGACTTCAGGGGAACATGTGCATATTAAAATCATATGGAGGAGGGGCTGAGGTTAAGAGCACTGGATGCTCTTGTAGAGAACCCAAGTTCGAATCCCAGCACCCACATGGCAGCTAACAACTATCTGTAACTTGTTAGAGGTTTTGACGTCCTCTGACCTCTGTGGGCATTGTGTGGCATGAGTGCACCTACCTACATGTAGGCAATACACTCATACGTATAAAATAAAAAAAATATAAAATAAAATAAAATAAAGAAACCAGGCCGAAGAACTTCTTGGACAGGACAGACCAAGAAAGGGAATAACTTGTTCACCTGGACTCCCTAAAATGGTGGATGGCGGGTATATACCACTGCAATGCCATAGACCCCTTGAGCTATCATCTGACACCCAGAATGTATGTCAAAGACTGACAGAGAACTCTTGACTTTTGCTGACTTCAACTTGCTTCAGTCTCCTGCTATCATTCGTTGTAGCCTACTTGACTGCTGTATGCCAGCTCTGTTCCCGCTCTGAACCTCATCCTCCCCTTTCATCTCTGTGCTGATGACATCTTCTTTCTGAAGCCTGAGTCTTCCTCGTCTTGACAACAGCTTCTTTCCTGCAGCAGCTCTGGGTTTATCTTATCAATATAGATTCTCTAGACATTTCTGTTTGCCCACTTCTGAAACCTCTTGAACTGTGCTGTACCTTCTTTAACTTGCATTCATTCATTACGTAACTCACATATAAATATACAGATATATTTGTAATGTGCTATGTGACATAATCATTAATATTTGTAATTAAGATCGGAAGATAAGAACCTGCATTCACTTTGGCCAGTTTACCAAAGTAGGAGGGATTATCTGGCAAATTGCTACCTTTGAAATCACTGCTCTTTGTCAATTTTTTTCCCAATAAATTCTGACCACAAATGTGTTCACCTACGTTCTGACATAATGTGCTCACAAGTCCCTGTGGATTTGTAGCTCTGGGAGTCACTTTCCAGCTGCCTCTAGCTGCTGTAGTCAGGTACCTAGGGATGGAAGCCCAGGCTTTCATCTGTTCTTAGTGTCACCAGAGCAGCTCATAGTGATGGAACCTATGATGAAGACTGCAGGAGGCAATGAAAGACCATCTTGAAGGGACTTTAATTGGGACCTAGTGTTCTATCACAATGGAGGGGGCAGTGCACAGGAAGGAAACCTCTCAGAATGACCCAAGAAGAGTGAAAAATTGCTTTCATATATAGACAGAAGGGCACAGTGTTCTAGTTCCACCAATCACAACTTCTTTGCTGAGTCACTGAGAAGGTGTCCCTTCCTGAGTGAGAATAGCTACAGGGTGGGAGGGGGTCATCTAGAGTTTACCAAGTCTTGTCATGGCCAAAGTGAAGTTTCCCAAGGAGGTGCAGGATGCCTGGACCCATCGTGAGTGGAGCAAGCCCTCCTAAAGCAGTGTCACAGCTTTAACAGCAGTCCCAGTTTCAGCGAACTTTGCAACCAGAGAGGAGGTTCCTCAGAGGGACTGGGGAACATTCAAAGAAGTCAGACTGTTGGGGTGACAGAACAGCCAGCTGCTGAACCTTCTGGGTTGAGAGTTCCCCACTCGAGGCAAGAGACACAGGGAAGGATCTGCTGGCTGTTGATCAAGTGGTTTACTACTGGCTTGCTCTAAACAACTTTTAAATTTAAAGCATCAAAGGATGCTTTATAATAAAGACCTAGTAGGAAATTAGTATTTTCAGCAGTACTTAACTCCTATCCAAATGCTCTTAGGAGAACTGAATTCTTCTTATCTGTCTCGGTATTACTGTCTCTACTCTACAGATGAGTTTGGGGCTCCGGGTGCCTGTGACAGAAGTTGAACTGAAACTCAGTTAAAGAAAAAAGGGCTGTTTTATTGCTTATGTAGCTGAGAAGCTTGGAAAATCGAAACCAACTCACTTTCGCTTCTGTGTTTCCTAGGTCTGTCCATTCCTTTTTACAAATAGATAGTCTCAGCAGAATGAGGGTACACTGTGTGGTTTATGTTCATCGCTCAGCAGCCAGAGAGAGAGAATTGCTTCTGTCAGCCCCACTTAGCAAAATCCTGGAGAGGGCCTCTGCTGGCGCAGTGAGGCTAGTTCTCTGCCTCTCACATCCCTTACTAGGAAAACTGGCACCACGATTAGTTTAGGTTGATGCTAACATCTTTAACTATGGACAAGAAGATGGGTTTTTCAGAAACTACAAAAAGGCTCAGCCCACACAACAATCAGTCTGATGTCAGTTCCATGTCTCAGGTCACAGAGGAACTGAAAGAAACTGAGTTTCTCTGTAGGTTCAACTGCTGTTTGACTCAATAAGTCATAGGCAGAGACTAGAGAGATGCTTCATCAGTTTAGAGCACTGGCTGCTCTTGCAGAGGAATTGAGTTTGGTTCTCAGCAACCACCATCTGTAAGTCCAGTCCCAGGGGAAATCCAATGCCCTCTTGTGGCCTCTTTGGGCATTGCACACACAGGTACATTTACACACATGCAGGTAAAACATACCCATAAAATTAAAAAAAGAGCATTTTAAAAAAAGCTACAGCCTCCACTCTTAAGGAAGTAATAGCCTGGTAGGACAGATGGAAACCCCCATGGGAGGAGGAGTGAGAAGCATAGTAATCACTGCAGAGGTGAGGGAGAGCATGGGAAATTCATGTGATAGTCTTTGGTGGTATGCACATCTTTAAAAAATCTGAATCCTGTGGTCTCTTTTTTCTGAACACACATACACACACTGTGGGAATGAAACTTTGTGTGTATCTTGAAGCAAGAGCTTGTAAGACCTGTCCTGGAAGATCTCTGGTTATCTGATATTTCTGTGGGCATTCAGTTGCCTCTGTGAGTTATCTGTAGCAGGAAGGTTTGGGATATTACAATGATTCTTGCTTCGCCCTATCTCTGCAAAGTTCCAGGACTGGATGGCCCCTTCCCTTGAGGCTCAATGCAACCTCTAGTTACCTGTTGCACAAATAGGAGCTCTGCAGGCCCCCGATTAGAGCCAAGGTGGCTTGCCCCTCCCATCCCCCTGCCCCCCACTTCCTTGCCCAGAGCACAGTAGCCTTCAATATATAGACCTCACTGACAGATAATAAGTGGAGTTACTATCTTCCTGGCTCTCCACGTGTGTGAGTCTGCTCATTTTTCCACGGGTGATCTCCTGAGGTTTTTTTTTTTTTCTCCCTCTCCCCTTCTTGTGAGAGCGAAGCCTAGAGACTGTCAGCCTGCAGGCAGGAGACAAGTCCTGGAGCTGAGCCAAGAAGGGAAGAACAGCGTGTGGAATGGGATCATGCGTGACTCAAAGACATTGAACAATGACAACACACCATGATTTTAAATTTTCATGAGATTTTTTTTTTTGCTTACATTTAAGATGTTCATCAATGGTTCTCCTCGGTACTTAAGATTTTTTTTTTTTTTT
>VZQC01014331.1:835263-929330 GCA_009823505.1 Rhizomys pruinosus | reverse complement strand
ATGGGTCCCACCATCCAGCAGGGGGGGCTTGTATGTTCAATCAAGTTGATCAAATGAGTGTCCAGTCTATATCGTTGTAGTTTCACAAAAGAACTATCTCTACCGCAGGAGAGTGGCTGGAATTCCATTTCTGCAGTACACCGTTTGATGTAGCCTGTCACTGTGTCCCTGTCTTTTCCCTGGTCACTTTCTGTGGTTACCTGATCCTCCTGACTCATGCCTGCGACGCCCTCACCTTCCATGCATAATGAAGACCTGGTGATTTCTAACTCCTGGCTGCTGCTGAATGCATCTCAGAAGTACTATTCTCTCCTTCCTTCCCTCCTGAATCTCAACAGGAGCCATCTAGTGAGACCCTAGGGAAATGCAAGGGGTGTGGCCTGGCTGAATGAGGACCCGCCTCTTTACAGTGCCACCACCTTCCTGTCCCTAATGGACACCACCCCCACTCCTGAAGGGCACACAGCTTGTCTTAATTTCCTCAAGACTCAGACCAACTTTGATTAAGGGAAAGGTGTTCCCTAGTATTTGTCAATCAATCAAACTGAAAGCTCTCAGATGCTTGGCAACAGACAGATCACATCTGTCAGCAAGCAGATTCTCCAAGCAGGAAGTTGTGTGCTGTGATGCACTTTTAATTTCCTGTAGAAAGGTAAGTACTCAAACCTTTGCGAATTTACATCGAAATTAAAATTTCAAGGTCCACATAATTGATGACTGCCAAATCTTCCTTTAAAGTATAAAGTGTGACTAAGCATGCTAAATTATACATTCTGTAAATGTCATCCCTCATAATGTTGCTGCGAAACTTAAAGAGAATGAAGTTTGAAAGGCACCCAATATTATGCCCAGCAAGTCACTTTCTTTCCTCATTTCCTGTTCCACCTTTCAGAGCAAAAGAAGCCAGAACAGATAAAACTCCTGTGCTGGATAGCTTTAGTGTCAACTTGACACACCTGGGTTGAGGGAGCCTCAGTTGGGGAATTGGCTCCATTGGATTGGCCTGTGGCCACATTTGTGGAGTATTGTCTTGATTGTTGAGCAGTGACAGTATAAGAAGGCAGGCTGGGCATGAGCCAGGGGAGCAAGCCAGTGAACAGCCTTCCTCCATGGCTTGTGCTTCAGCTCCTGCCTCCAGGCTCCTGCCCTGAGTTCCTGCTTTGGGCTCCCTAAGTGATGAACTGTGACCCGGGAGATGTAAGCTGAATAAACCCTTTCCTCCCCAAGTTGGTGTTGGTCAGAGTGTTTTGTCACAGCAATGGAAGACAAACTACGACAACTCCTCTGTGAACAGAGCAAGAGTGACTCTGCTGTAAATAACAGGAGTCTCAACACCAGACGTTAAAGTACCAATGCCAAGTCTGGTGCTGGGAGCTGCTGCCCTTGCTTGCATTTGGAAGCCCACTCAACTCATGGTCAGTAGGCTTTCAATTTTCTTGGCTTTTTCCCTCATGCCTATTGCCTCATGGTATCAAAATAGCTACTACAACTCCAGACATCACATTCATATCTAAGATAGGGAGGAAGGACAGGAGATTAATCATTTTTTTCTTTGTCTTGGGGATGTTTTGTGTTGGTGGCCAGTGGTACTATGAACTAAACCCAGGGCATCACTTGTGCGAGGCAAGCATACTATCATGAAGCTATATATATATATTTTTTTTTTTGTGTGTGTGTGTGCATACCTATTTCTGTGTGCAGGAATGTGTGAAGGCTGGAAGTCAGCACTGAGTATCTTCTTCAACTATGCTCTACATTAGTTTTGAGACGGTCTTGCTGAACCTGAAGCTCACTGATTTAGGCAGACTAGCTGGCTACTCAGAACAATAACTAGAGATCCTTCTGTTTCCTCAAAACTGGGATTACAGGCACACACAACGCTTGGCTTGTTTTTTTTTTTTTTTTTAACATGTGTGTGCTGGGAATCAAACTCAGGTTCTCATGTTTCCACAGCAAGAGCTTTACAAACTGAGTCATCCCCAGCCTTCCTTTGTTTCTTTCTTTGTTTCTTTCTTTCTTCGTTTTTCTTTCAAATATTTATTTTTTATTTTATGTGTATGAGTGTATTGCCTATATGTGTGTAAGTGCACCTGTGTTGTGCAATACCTAGAAGGTCAGATGAGGGCATCAGATCCCCCTGGAACTGGAGTTAAGGACAATCTTAGCCTCCATGTGGGTGCTGGGAATCGAACCCAGGGCCTCTGCAAGAGCAGTCGGTGCTTTAACCACTGAGGCATCTCTCCAGCCCCTTCTTTTTATTTTTTATTTTGAGACACGGTCTCATGTGAACCTGCTCAGTAACCCAGGCAGGCCTTGCATTTGCGATCCTCCTGCCTCAACCTTTTCTTAATAGCTGGGATTACAGGCTGTGCCATAAAGCTGGCTTCCCTTAGCACTTTTACATTTTATTGGCAACTCAGTCTCACTGAAAGTGGAGAAATGAGTGTTTATTTTTCCAGCTTATGTACCAGAGACAAGGAAGAAGATGGCAAGGTCTTGGGCCAGCTGACTAGTAATCTTACTGGTAAACTTTCACTGGGAACTTGACTTCTGTAGAGCTAGAGAGGGAGTTTGATCTATCAGCAAGATTTGACTTTATCTAAGTAAAGATCTTATCTGTCACAGGTGATTCCTATCTGGGAGACATATGGATCTACTTAGTTGTATAGTCAGTGAGGTATTAAAGGTGGCTTATGCAATCTTAGTGGAATATCATAAACCAGCTTATAAACTTGGCTAGTATTAAGAATTATAATTGGGCTGGGCATGGTGGCACATGTCTTTAATCCCAGCACTTGGGAGGCAGAGGCAGGCAGATCTCTGGGAGTTCAAGGCCAGCCTGGTCTACATAGTAAGTTCCAGGACAGCTAGAGATACAGGGAGACCCTGTCTCAAAAAGACCCCCCCCCAAAGAATTTTAATTAGAGTACACACATCCAAAGAGATAAATTCTAAAGTGTTATCACCTCCTAATACCTTCTTCTTAATCCTGCCTCGATGTTATTTTTGCCTCTGGTCTATCTGGTATGTGCTGCTTATTTCTTCCCGTCTTGTGTCCAGTGATAGAATAAATACTGAGAGCTTTAAATTGACCATGAAGGTATTTACCCCATAGAAATCAGATAGTGCTAGAAATCTTTTTTTTTTTTTCTTCTTCAAAAGAATGATTTGGGAAACATTCATTAGAAAACCATTGTACCCAGTTCTAGAAAACAATAACGTAGAAGATGAAAAAGCATGAACATTTGGGGAAAACGGGCAGGCACTACACTTCAGATCCCTGCAGGGAAACCACAGGGACATAGTTTCTTGTGGACACCAACACAATGGGCTGTCTTCTGCAGGGGCTTTTTCTGCAGGTATGCACACAGAAGTGCAATTTCTTCTGCTCCTGGTGCTGAGAAATCATTCCCTATAACCCTGTTCTCCTTTGTCACCATCATCGTTGATAAACATTTTAGAGCATCTACAATGGACCAGGTTCTGAGTTTAAGTAAGTGATGTAAAATATGGTCTCTAGGGGCTGGAGAAATGGCTCAGAGATGAAAATCAGTCACCAGTTGCTCTTGCAGAGGACCTGGGTTCAATGCCCAGCATCCACATGGCAGCTAACACTGTCCATAATTCCAGTTCCAGGTGATCCAACACCCTTTTCTGACCTCCGCAGGCACTGCATGACACGGGTGCAGGCAATACACATAAAATAAAAATAAGGGGGCTGGAGAGATGGCCTAGCGGTTAAGAGCGCTGACCGCTCTTACAGAGGACCCGGGTTCGATCCCCAGCACCCACATGGCGGCCGAGAACTGTCTGAAACTCCAATTCCAGGAGAACTCCAGTTCCAGGGGAATCCGACACCCTCTTCTGACCTCCGTGGCATTGCACGACACAGGTGCACAAACTTGCATGCAGACAGTACATTCATACACATAAATAAAAATATTTTAAAAATTAAAAATAAAAAAAAATAAAATTTTAAAAATGTGGTTTCTAGCCTCAAGTGATAATTCCACTGGAATATTCTCAGAAAAAAAGAGATGTTTATTTTAGATGCTTCATATGGTCTCTTCACAGCACTTATCCTGATTTATACTTAAATACATACATACGTACATATGTACATTTGTGTGAACTTTTAATGTTGCGTCCTGGTGGCTGATGTCTGATTCTCTTTGTTCATAGCTGTGTTCCTGTATTCCTAGATAGTAGACACGTAGTTGATGTTTGTTGAGCGCATAAATGAAATGAATGGTTTGGGCAAAAACAGCTGGAAGGAAGAACATCAGTGACTAGAGTGATTAAAAATGCTTTAAGGAGGGACTGTATCTTGAGTAGGATCTTGAAGGAAGTATGTATGGATCGAGCACAGGCACATCAACACAAGTCTTGTGTGGCTGGAGTAGAAATTCTATCGCCTTTTGCAAACCAATGGTGGAACCATTGGCTTGGGGTCACCAGGGTGGTAGCTATTTAAAGAAGTTATCTGGATGCTGAGGAGGCAGATACAACGTGAGAGGTGGAACACTAATGCATCTCTCAACTCTCATCAACAAAGCTTCATCATGTGATGAACACAAAAGGCCACCACTAGCCAAAGTGTAGAGAATAAAAGACTGCAGAGTGTGGGTCACTGGACAGGACTCCTGTATTACTCAGGGGCCATTGGGGAAGAGGGGGTGGAAAGATTGTAAAAGTCAGGAGAAAAGGTGCATGGTCACAAGGAAACCATCCTACAGGCTCTTGGGACCTTGCTCATAGGAACCTATAGCAATGGTGTTAGCATGCAAAAGACCCATGCAAATTTAATCAGACAAAACCCAGCATAGAACTAGGGAAATGGGCAGGACGGCACAATTTTGGCAAGGAGCTATTGGCAGCTGATCACTGCTGGGTGAGGGAGAGGTGATCTTCCTTAGGGGAGTGATGCTAGACAGGCTGAATAGACTCCAACAGATGAACTCACACTGAGGGACATCTGAGTACACAAACTTGACTCCACAGGCCTTAACATATATGACAGAGTGCATGGAGTCCTATGGGTGGACTATGGGAGGGCACAGACAGGGAAGGAAGGCTAAATATGACTAGGAGGTATTGTCTGAAATCCACAAAAATTCAATAAAATATATTAAATTCAAACAACTTGTGAAGTGTTATGGTTTGAACATGAAATGTTCTGGCAGGCTTGTGTGATGGAATATTTGGTCCTCCGCTGATGGTGCTGTTTAGGGAGGTGGTGAGACCTTTTGTGGGTGGGGCTTGGCTGGAGGAGGTGGTTTGCTGAGGGCCAGGCCTTGAGGTTTATAAACTTTATAAAGCTCAGCTCCACTTCTTGTTCTGTCTCTGCTTCCTGGTTCACTAAGATATGAGGAAGTGAGGAGTCCCAGCAAGAGTCATGCCTCCTTGCTGTGGTGAGTGGTTATCTCAAATCGTGAGCCAGAATAAACCTTTCCTCTCTCAAGTCTCTTCTTCTCAGGTCATGGCAACATGAAAAGTTACTGAGATGAGAAGCAAATGCAGGACACATGTGCACACACACAAATAAAAATAAAATCTTAAAAATTGATGTATAGGTTTGACACAATTTCCATCAACATCCTAGCAAAGGATTTTATGAATCAGAGTATATGGTAGGGCAAAAGACCTAGAATAGGGAGAACAAATTTATTTATTTTATTATTTATTTTATTTATTTTATTATTTATTTATTTGTGTGAATGTACTGTCTGCATGTAGGTTTGTGCACCCATGTCATGCAATGCCACGGAGGTCAGAAGAGGGTGTTGGATTCCCCTGGAACTGGAGTTCTCCAGGAATTGGAGATACAGACGGTTCTCGGCCGCCATGTGGGTGCTGGGGATTGAACCCGGGTCCTCTGCAAGAGCAGTCGGCACTCTTAACTGCTAGGCTATCTCTCCAGCCCCGGGAGGATAAATTTAAATAAGAATAATAAGATGAGACAATCTTTCTCATTTTTATTTTTTGAGACAATGTCTCATGTAGCCCAGGCTAGTCTTGAATGCCTCATCCTATTGGCTCTACCTCCCAAGTGCTGGGATCATAAGCATGTGCCGCTTCACTCTGAAACATGGAGTAAATGTGATGGTAAGTTTACCATATAGCTGGAGTAATCAAGAGAGGGTACTCCTGGCAGACAAATAGACTCATGGGTCAATGGAACAGAACAGAGTCCAGTATTAGACTGTACAAACATGCCAAAATGATTTTCCACAAAGGAAAAAAAGCACCGTTGTGAAGGAAGGCTAGCTTTCTCACTAATTTCACTAATGTTGTTAGGGAAATTGGGCATTCATAGAATTAACTCAAAATAGTGTTAAAACTTACATGTAAACATAGAACAACAAAGGCTTCGGAGGCTTAGGACAGACAATTTATTAGACTTGACACCAAAAAAACCCACCGTACCACAAAGGGACAAAATATGGACTGCATATTGCTCTGTGGAAGACCTTATAGAAAGATGGAAAGCTAACACACAAACTGGGAGAAAATCTTTGCAAACCACAGATCTGACAAAGAGCTCATATCTAGAATACAGAAGACCCCCTTAAAATTCAGTCATAAAGATGATCTAATTAGACAATGGGAAAAAGATGTACAGAGAGATTTCACAAAGAGAATTTGCAGATGGCACAGGAGGAAATGTTCAAAATCATTATCCATTCCTGTAAGGCAAATTGAACCTATAAACCAGACATCATTTACAGCTCTACAAATGGCTAAAATAAAAACCAGTGCTAACACCGAGTGCTGGTGAGGATGCAGAAACACTGGACCCCAGCGACATACTGCTGATGGAACATGAAGTGGAAATCACCCGAAAAAACAGTGCAGCAGTTCCCTCTGTGTGTGTGCATGCGTGTTTGTATATGTGTAGGTGCATATGTGTGCATGTGTGTTTGAGGCTAGTGGTCAGCCCCAGTATTGTTCTTCAGGTGCCGTCCACCTTGCTTTTTGAAACAGGAGCTCTTCAGAGGCCTGGAGCTTGCTAATTAGCCAGGCTGGGAGGCCAGGGAGCCCCACAGATACCTGTCTTTGCTTCCTTGACACTGGGATTACAAGCAAACACTACCATGACTAGGTTGTTTTTATTTATAGCAATTTTTTTTTTCTTTATTATTTATTTTTTATGTGTATGAATGTACTGTCTGCATGTAGGTTTGTGCACCCATGTTGTACAATGCCGAGGAGGTCAGAAGAGGGTGTCAGATTCCCCTGGAACTGGAGTTAAAGACGGTTCTCAGCTGACATGTGGGTGCTGGGGATCGAACCCGGGTTCTCTGCGAGAGCAGTCAGTGCTCTCAACTGCTAGGGTTAGGCCATCTCTCTAGCCCCCTAGGTTTTTTTTAATCTTTTTTTTTCTTTTTTTTTGAGACAGGGTCTCCCTTTAGTTCCAGCTGGCCTGGAGCTCACTTTGTAGACCAGGCAGGCCTTGAACTCACAGAGATCCACCTGCTTCTGCCTCCCAAGTGCTAGGACTAAAGGCGTGTGCCACCACCCCCGGCTATGATTAGGTTTTTTACTTGGGTTTTGGGGATTGAACTCAGGCCCTCATGTGTTCATGATCATATGTGCATTCATGATCATACTTTCATGATCATATATGTGTTCATGATGATACATACTTTCATGATTAGGTGCTTTCATTACATGTGTTCATGATTATATGTGCATTCATGACTATATCTTCATTCATGATTGTACATGCTTTCATGATTATACATGCTATCATGATTATACATGCTTTCATGACCATACATGCTTCCATGATTATATGTGCATTCATGATGATACATGCTTTCATGATTACAGGTGCTTTCATTACATGTGTGTTCATGATTATATGTGCATTCATGACTATATTTTCATTCATGATTATACATGCTTTCATGATTATACATGTGCTCATGATTATACATGCATTCATGATCATACATACTTTCATGCTTTGAACCACTGAGCTAGATCCCCGTCCCTAGCGGTTTCTTTTTTTCTTTTTCTTTTTTATTTTATGTGTATGAGTGTATTCCTTGCATGTATGTAAGTGCACCTGTGTCATGCAATGCCAGTGGAGGCCAGAACATGGTGTTGGATGTTGTGGATGGTTGTTAGCCACCATGTGGGAACTGGAATTGAACCCAGATTCTCTGCAAGAGCGGCCAGTATTTTTAACTGCTGAGCCATTTCTGCAGCCCCCACCTCTAGCAGTTTCTTTTAAAATAAAAAAAAAAATGTGGGACTAGCAAGATGGCTCAGTGGAGAAGAGCACTGGCTGCTCCTGCTCTTGCAGGGGACCCAGGTTCAGTTCCCAGCACCCATGTGGTCTGTGACTTCAGTTCCAGGGGATTCCACACCCTCTTCTGACCTCTACTGGCATTGTATGACATAGGTATACTTACATGCAGGTAAAACACTCATAGACATAAAATAAAAACAATAAAATATTTTTAAAAACCCTAAAAATCGGGGCTGGAGAGATGGCCTAGCGGTTAAGAGCGCCGACTGCTCTTACAGAGGACCCGGGTTCGATCCCCAGCACCCACATGGCGGCCGAGAACCGTTTGAAACTCCAATTCCAGGAGAACTCCAGCTCCAGGGGAATCCGAGACCCTCTTCTGACCTCCGCGGCATTGCACGACACGGGTGCACAGACTTGCATGCAGGCAGTACATTCATACACATACAGAACTAAATAAAATTAATAAAAAAAAATTTTTAAAAACCCTAAAAATGTGCTCACTTTACAATGAAATGATTGTATTCCTGAACATTTATTCCAGAGGGAAAAACTCATGTTTATGTAAAAAGCTGTTCATATTATTCATAATAGCCAAGAACTGGGTACAACCTAGATGTTCTTTAGGAAGTAAATAGTAAACAAACAGTGGTATATCCATATCAGGGAATACTATTCAGCAATAAAAGAACAGACGACTGATACAATCAATACATAGGATAGGCCTCAGGGAAATTCTGCTTAGGGAAGAAAGGTTACATGCCATGTGACTCCATTTATACAGTGTACTTAGAACATTGTAATTACAGAGACGGGAAACAGATCAGTGGTTTCTTTGGGTTGAGATTCAAGGCAAGGGAATAGGAGTGTCAGGAGGGGTGACGCAGCAGAGCCTGTGGCGATGGAGTAACTGGCATCTTGATCTTGGTGGTGGTTATGGAAAGCTGCACAAAACTGTCAACAGCTATCGCTCACACACAGAAGAGTACAAGTATGGCTCCTCAGATCTGGTGAGCTCTGTGGATTGTAGCAGGGCCAAGACACGGTGTCAGTATTATACTAATTGCACAAACTGCTAACATGGAGAGCAAGGTGAAAGGAACAGTTTTAAGACCAATCTATCTATATTTTTTCACTTCCTTCGAATGTAAATTAGAAGTCTAAGAAATGTCAATGAGACTGTGTTCAATCTTTTACCTAAAAGTACTTCGAGGCTTCAGGTTACATTACCTTGTGTTTGCTCCCTGCGCTTATGAATTACTCTATGATGCTTCCTCTTCATCTTATTAATTAGCTGGTGCCACACACCCCTTGCGTACTCCGTTTGCATGCACCGTGCTCCTTCCTACTTTGGAGATGTTTGCTTGCTGGATGCTTCCAGACAAAGCCTTTTGCCTGTCTCATCCCACGTTCCGTCATTGGTCAGGCTTGCAGCAATGTCACCTCCTCAGAGAGGCTCTCCTTAGTCTCGGCCTAAAACATTCCCCTTCATTGTTAGTCTGTCAGTCACAGACCATTTGACCCTGAGTGCTGCCCCATTTGAATATATCATTTCTTTTTGTTGATTAGTTGTCTTCCTCCATGAGAATCTAGGCTGTATTAGAACAAGACCACACTGCCTTACAGAATTACTTCCTGTGGGTTAGACTGTGCCCAGTGCTGACTCCAGGAAACCTGTATGTAATAACCATTAGTCTCCGTCTTCCCTTGGGTTCAGAATAATCTTATACATATAATAAAAGGGCAGGACATAAGTGAAAACATCAGCCTTAATACCGATAGGGGTTAGTTCATAGCTGTATTTTATTTATTTGTTTATTTATTATTTTTCATCTTTCTGAGTTAGGCTCTCCCTGTATCCTTAGTTGGGCTGGAACTTGCTATGGAGACCAGGCTGGGCTGGAACTCACAGAGTCTCTGCCTCCCAAGTGCTAGGACTAAGGGCATGCATGCACCACCGCATTCAGCAGAATGTTTTATAAAACATTCTATTTACATTTTTGTGTATGAGTGTTTTGCCTGCATGTATATTAAGTGCACCCCAGGAATACAGTTCCTGCAGAGGCCAGAAAAGAGCATTGGGTATCCTGTAACTGGAGTTACAGATGATTCTTAGCTGCCATGTGGGTGTTGGCAACTGAACCCTGGTCCTCTGTGAGAGCAGATAGTGCTCTTAATCACTGAACCACCTCTCCAGCTCCTGTAAGTGTGTTTTTGATAATTCTCATTGGCAAATCAGGGCAGCCTTTTCCACCTTGTCCCCAGGCAGTTCTAGGTCTGATTAATCTCCCTTGCACCAATGCCTCGATCACAGGTATGTGCTAATTATTCTGTGGATGAAAAAGGGGAGGAAGAAAGGTTGTGATGAATTCTTGAGTCCTCACCTATAAGGGACTCCAGAAAAAGGCACAGAAGTAGGACTGCTGATTTAAAGACGCAGGTCTCCCTGGAGAATGGGTGGTGGGGGAGGTGGAGAGATGGATAGGAGGAGGCTGGAGGAATCTCTAGTGCCAGATCTGGGCACCTGGCAGATATCCAGGTGGATATAGGAAATGGGTGTACATCTTACACCTCTATCCAATCATTCACTTGGAAACTATTTTTATTATTTGGGGGAGGTGTAAGTGATTGCTTTTTCTATGACTAAGCTTTCTTCATTACTCGACACACATGCAGTATGAAGCAATCCATCACCTTAATAGAGTTTATGACTCTACTACAACTGTCTTGTCTTAAAAAAAATTAAAATTTCACCTAAAATGTCTACTTGTCAGTTACTATAAGGTGCCATGTTAATCAGAAATGGAATTAAAAAGAAAGATAAGCCACAACTTACAAATCACCACCCATGTTTCCCTTAACAGAAAATAAAAGTTTCAAGAGCTGACAAGATTGTCTGGAACAGTCTGGCCATACCTATGAATAAGAGACCAAAAAAAGGCCACTGTCAACACACTCGGAGGAGAGCACAGAATGCAGGCCACACAGCACATGGGTCATACCAAGGCTGAGGGAGAGATGGCACTGCTCAGCGCAGCAGCCCAGAAGGAAGCTTTAGAGAAACACGAAGTCTGGTTTCGATCTACCTTTCCTTGATGGGACCCCATCCCCTCTCTCTTTATCTATCTATCTATCTATCTATCTATCTATCTATCTATCTATCTATCTATCTATCTTCTATCATCTATGTTTCTATGTATCTATCAATCTATCATCTATGCATCTATATATCTATGTAGCTATCAATTAATTATCTATCAATCTATCAGTCTGTCATCTATCTGTCCATTATCTATCTATTATCTATCATCTATCATCAATTATAATCTATCTATCTATCTATCTATCTATCTATCTATCTATCTATCTATCTTTTGTTTTTTTGAGACAGGGTTTCCCTATAGCCCCAGCTAGCCTGGAACTTACTCTGTAGACCAGGCTGGCCTGGAACTCACTCTGTAGACCAGGCCTGCCTTGAACTCACAGAGATCTGCCTGCCTCTGCCTCCTAAGTGCTAGGATTAATAGCGTACACCACCAGGCCCAGCTTAAAGACAGTTCTTAGGGGGCTGGAGAGATAGCCTAGCGGTTAAGAGCACCGACTGCTCTTGCAGGGGACCCGAGTTCGATCCCCAGCACCCACATGGTGGCTGAGAACCTTCTGTAACTCCAATTCCAGGAGAACTCCAGTTCCAGGGGAATCTGAGACCCTCTTCTGACCTCCACGGCATTGCACGACACAGGTGCGCAAACCTACATGCAGACAGTACATTCATACACATACAAAAATAAATAAAATTTAAAAAAAAGACAGTTCTTAGCTGCCATGTAGGTGTTGGGAATCGAACCCAGGTCCTCTGCAAAAACAGTCAGTGCACTTAACCACTGAGGCATCTCTCCAGCCTATCTATTTATCTGTCTGTCTATCTATCATTTATCGTGTATTTATCTATCATATCTATCATATATCTACCTGTGCTGGATAGCTTTAGTGTCAACTTGACACACGGGTTGAGGGAGCCTGAAGGGGGGAATTGGCTCCATTGGATTGGCCTGTGGCCACATCTGTGGAGTATTGTCTTGATGGTCGAGCTGTGTGGGAGGGCCCAGCCCACAATGAGTGGTGCCACCCTGGGCAGGTTGTTGTGTACCATATAAGAAGGCAGGCTGGGCATGAGCCAGGGGAGCAAGCCAGTAAGCAGCACTCCTCCATGGCCTGTGCTTCAACTCCTGCCTCCAGGTTCCTGCCCTGAGTTCCTGCCTTGGGCTCCCTCAGTGATGAACTGTGACCCAGGAGATGTAAGCTGAATAAACCCTTTCCTCCCCAAGTCAGTGTTGGTCAGAGTGTTTTGTCACAGCAATGGAAGACAAACTAGGACAGAAATTGGTACCAGAAGAGTGGGGTATTGCTGTGACAGACCTGACCTTGGTGTTTTGGGGAAGGATTGTGGAGGCGTTTGGAACTTTGGGCTGGGAAGATCATTGAATGCCTAAAGATTGTTGCTGTGGAGCTTGGAGCAGTTTTGCTGAAGGAGTTGTAGAAGATGGAGGCCTGGCTTGTGAAGTTTCTAGTTTCAAAGGAGAGCAGAGATCATCAGGACTGTGTAATCTGTGGGTTCTGGTCAGCTGGGGCTGAAGAATCAGCTGTAAGTAACAAGAGACCAGAACCTGAAGTGAAATCTTTGTTGTACTGGGACAATTGATGCTGGTTAGCTGGGGCTGAAAAATCAGCTGTAAGTAACAAGAGACCAGCATCACTGTGGTGAAATCTTCTGGGAAGAATTTCTTCAGGGTCAGCACACAGAAGCTGTGATCCAGAAGGGGCCTGAGCCTCCATCTCAAGCCAGAAGCAGGACTTGGTAATGTGTAAGAGTCTCCTATATGGTTCTGGTGTTGAAATTTGAGGGGGTCACAGAGAGCAGCCGAGGCTTGGCACTGTGAGAGGTCAGGAAAGACCATTGGTGGAAGTGCACCTCGGTTGCAGTGAAGACCCCAGGATTGCAGGGGTCATGGAGAGAAGCTGAGGCTTTGCACCAGGAGAGGTCAGAAGAGACCATTGGTGAAGGTGCTGCCTCAGTTTCAGTGGCGACCCCAGCTTTTTGGAGATGCCGGGACCATGGGACGACCACCAAGAGCAGCGGCAGGTGTGGAATGGAGTCGGCCTGGGTCTGCGAGATGAGCTGTGTGTGCCACAGATGGCAGAGTCAGAGAGGGGGAGCTGCCGAAACCCTTTGGAGCCCAGAAGATTGTGAGTGAATTCCAGGTGTCCAGCCTTGAGCTACTTTGCTGGACTTAGGTTTTGTTTGAGAGTGCCTGATTCTTCCCTTTGAAATAAGACAGTACTTGTTTTGGATTTTACAGCAGCCCACAGTTAAGAGACTTTTAACGGACTGTGAACTTTTAAGTGTTTGGACATTTTAAGGACTGTGGGGCTTTTAAGGTTGTACTGTCTTAGGTTGTGATTAATGTTAACATCATATTTTGGGGATAGGAACTGGAAAGGTGGTGGTTTAATAGTGATGTGTATTGGAGGTGGTGGTTTAATAGTGATGTGTATTGTGTGTCAAGTTGACAAGGGGTCAATTGTGCTGGATAGCTTTAGTGTCAACTTGACACACCTGGGTTGAGGGAGCCTGAAGGGGGGAATTGGCTCCATTGGATTGGCCTGTGGCCACATCTGTGGAGTATTGTCTTGATGGTCGAGCAGTATGGGAGGGCCCAGCCCACAATGAGTAGTGCCACCCTGGGCAGGTGGTTGTGTACTGTATAAGAAGGCAGGCTGGGCATGGGCCAGGGGAGCAAGCCAGTGAACAGCACTCCTCCATGGCCTGTGCTTCAGCTCCTGCCTCCAGGTTCCTGCCCTGAGTTCCTGCTTTGGGGTCCCTGAGTGATGAACTGTGACCCAGGAGATGTAAGCTGAATAAACCCTTTCCTCCCCAAGTTGCTGTTGGTCAGAGTGTTTTGTCACAGCAATGGAAGACAAACTAGAACACTACCTATCAATTATCTATCAATCATCTATTTATCAATCTATCAATCTATCTATCTTCCTATCTTCTATATCTATCATCATCATCTATCTATCATCATCTATCTATCATCAATCAATCATCTATTTATCTATCATCTATCATCATCTTTCTGTCTATCATCTATTAATCAATCTATCTATCTACTATCAATCAATCTATCTATCTATCCTTGTTCTTTTCTGTCTCTCTGGTTTGGCTTATGGCCACAAGTCATGAACTCTATCTGTATGTTAGGTAAAGCATGGGGCATGAGAGATTATTGTCTGTAAAACCAAAGATATGTTCTTTTTACTTAAACTTAAAAAATTACTTACAAGCTGGGCATGGGAGGCAAAGGCAGGCAGATCTTTGTGAATTCAAGGCCATTCTGGTCTACAGAGTGAGTTCCAGGACAGCTGGGGCTACAGGGAGACCCTGTCTCGAAAAGATGAAAAAAAAAAGACTTACAATTATTTATTTATGTGTGTGTGTGCGTGTGTGTGTGTACCCATGCTGCAGTATGCATGTGGTGGTCAGAAGACAACTTTCAGGAATTAGTTCTCTCCTTCTACCATGTGGGTCCTGGGGATTGGACTCAGGTCTTTGGCCAGCACCTTTACCCACTGAGCCTTCTCACCTGTCCACTATTGTGGCATCACTTTAGGATTTGAAGAACTGGAATTGTTCACTAGCAGCTTGGTATGTTAGTATTTCTCTTTGCTTTGCTGTGGAATAAGAGATGGTGCCAGAACAGCATATGAGGTAGGAAAAAGATGACGAAGACAGTTATTTAGCTCAAGATTTGATTTAAAGCCTGTTTATGGGAACTGAGTCACTGAAATGAACATGCCTTTTCATGTCAATCTGTGCTGCTCAGTGGGATAGAAAAACTTCAACTCACTGCAGTTTGAAATTGTGTTTAGTCAGGAATTCGCCCACACTGATGGAAAAGTATGACTGCTACCCTCCAGCCTATAAGGAAGTGCTTTGAAGGACGAAGCAGGCATTCCACCTCATCTCTGTAGTTCTAGCACTTGGGAGGCAGGAGGACTGACAGTTCAAGGACAGCTTGGGCTGCATCGTGAATTCCAAGTCGGGCTGAAACCTGCCTGAAAAATAACCCCCCAAACAACAAAATGCAAGCAGTCAAAGCTAACCTAACAAACTACAGAAACTAAAACAAAACCAAAAAGCAAAATAACAAGAGAACCTTAAAAAGAGTTAAAGGACAGAAAGAGGAGTCTGCTGGCCTGGTGCTCAAGCTTACTCTCATGTATGGATTGTTTGGCTTGCATTGACATCAGCTTTTCAACTGTTTTATTCCTTGTCTCCTAAGAGAAAAGTGGGGAAGGAGGTAAATAAGTCAGCGTCCTTCAACCCAAATAGACTGGTAAGAGAAGTGAACAAAGGGCTTTGCGCAGGAGTAAGTACAGACCAGAGCTGTGGAGATGTCCAAGGACAAGCCACAGTGAGGTGTTTCTGCTCCTATTGGCTAAATGAGGGCCTGTGGGAGCTGGGGTTGTGCAGGGGTCACCAGCAGGAACTAAGGTAGCTCAAGGATCCCAGAGAAGATGCTGTTGCTAGAGCCTGTTGCTGCAGCACGTGGGTGGTGAATACCTGGTCATAGTTTTCTAGCCAGCGGCTCTCCTTAGGAATCCCAAGGGCAAGGGGGCCCCTAGCAGTTAGTTCCTTGGGACCCTGAGGAGGGTACAGAAAGGAAGACAGTGGTCCTGGGAGGGGGGGTAGCGAAGAAGGGATTATTGCTCCTTAGCACCAGTCACCTGATATTGTAGGTAAAAGAAACAGTTCGTTCAGGAGAGAAGGTAAAGTGGATGGGAAAACCGTGATGATTTTATATCTCATCAAGATCAGTGGAACTGCCCAGGCCCAGACTACTTGAGGAATGAAAGCAGAGACTGCAGACATTCTTCCTCCACTGGTCTCAGGAGGCAGCAGGCAGCCTGGACCTGAAGCAATGGCCCAAGTCTGGCACAATTTCTGGGCCATTCCTGCCTGGTTGCTGCTCCATTTTGTAAGGAGCTTTGCTCATTTGTAGGCCAAAGCTTGACTTGTGTAAAAGCCAAAGGCTGACTTAGTTTGCCAGGTCTCCAGTACTAGAGGTGAGACTTTGTCACAGAGCACTCTCATGCTGCTGCTGCTAGGGCCTGACTCACAGAGTTACTTATGGGTTTATTTAAAAATCATCCTTGTGGAGGCTGGAGAGATGGCCTAGCGGTTAAGAGCTCCGACTGCTCTTTCAGAGGACCCGGGTTCAATCCCCAGCACCCACATGGCGGCTGAGAACCGTCCTTGACTCCAGTTCCAGGGGAATTCGACGCCCTCTTCTGACCTCTGTGGCATTGCACGACATGGGTGCACAAACCTGCATGCAGACAGTATACTCATACACATAAAAATAAATAAAAAAAAAAAATAAAAATCATCCTTGTAAAGACATGGTTTGTGTTACTCCTAGGGATGTCTCTATGAGGGAGTAGACAAGTGAGAGAGATTTGATGGAAGGAGAAAGGGCTCTTTCAGAGGACCTGTTTCTAAATGATTTCTTGCTTCTTTTTAGCCATTAATTCATTCTATAAATATTTATTGGCTCAATTCCAGCACACCATGACTTGCACAATGTCATACCCCTGTCAGGCTCCACACTTGACCCAAAGGACATAAAGATGAGTAAAATATGGTCCTTATCTTTTGAAAACATTTGGAGCGTGGGGCAGATGGATACTACACCGCAGCACAGTACTGAGAGGCCTCAGCCAACACAGTCTAAGTGCTGATGTTCAGAGGAACAAGCATTAATGCCGCCTTTGCAATGTAAGGAGGTTAGAAAGTTCCACAGCATCTATCAATTGAACTAAGCCATAAAATTACAGCTCCCAAGTTTGGTTCCCAGCACCCTAACATGGCAGCTCACAACTGGAATCTATAATTCCAGTTTCAGAGGATACAATGCCCTCTTGTGGACTCTGTGGGCACTCTCATGCATGTGTGCATATATGTACAGAGACACACCAAGACATAAATAAAAAAAATAAATCTTTAAAACATTTTTATTTTCATTTATGTGTATGGCTGTTTTGCCTGCATGTATGTAAGTGCATCTCATGTTTACAGTGCCAGCAGAGGTCAGAAGGAGGTGTTGGATCCCCCGGAACTGGAGTTACAGATGGTTGTTTGCTGCCATGTGGGTGCTGGGAATTGAACCCAGGTCCTCTGGAAGAACAGCAAATGTTCTTAACCACTGAGCCATCTCTCCAGCTCCAATAAATAAATCTTAAAAAAACTCCAAAACATAAACATGTCCTGGGAGACAGGGTGTTACCTTTAGAGCTTAACAATTTTCAGTACGATTTTATTGAAAATATACAATCATTGGGGCTGAAGAGATAGCCTATCAGTTAAGAGCACCGACTGCTCTTGCAGAGGACCTGGGTTCGATCCCCAGCACACACATGGCGGCTGAGAACTGTCTGTAACTCCAATTCCAGGAGAACTCCAGTTCCAGGGGAATCCGAGACCCTCTTCCTACCTCTGTGGCATTGCGCGACACGAGTGCACAAACCTACATGCAGACAGTACATTCATACACATACAAAAATAAGGTGGCGCATGCCTTTAATCCTAGTACTCGGGAGGCAGAGGCAGGCGGATCTTTGTGAGTTCGAGGCCAGCCTGATCTACAGAGTGAATTCCAGGACAGCTGGGACTACAGGGAGACCCTGTCTCGAAAACACCAAAAAAAGAAAAAAAAATAAGTAAAATTAAAAAAAAAAAGAAAATATACAATCACTTTCTTCCTGTAGGTGATTTTCAGGCATTAAAGAATGCTCAAAGATGGACTGGAGAGATGTCTGGGCAATTAAAAGCACTTCCTAAAAAAAATAAAAAAAATAAAAGCACTTCCTACTCTTGCAGAGGACCCAGGTTCAGTTCCTAGCATCCATATGGTGGCTTACAATCATGTGTAACTGCAGTTACAGAAGATCTAACCCCATTTTCTGGCCTCTGAAGGCATCAGGCATTCACGATGCACAGATGGTACACGTAAGCAAACACCCACACACATGTAATAAAAATAAATAAATCTTTTTATTTGACTTCCCAGGAGGCAAATTTTCTTATCCCCATCATTCCTCTTCTCTCAGTTTACCACGCCCTCATCAACATTAGCATGAACACTGGCTCCAGGTTGCTAGAGCAACTGGAACTGTTCAATACAGCTAGCTGAGCTCTCCCTCTTGCAATGTGCCTTGGAGACTGTCAACATTAGTTCTTCAAAGCACTTGCTGCCTTTGGCCACGGTGAGAATTGCTCCCGCTTTTCTCCTGTGCAGATTATTTTCCTCTTATGACCACCAAATTTATTTTTAAGTATTTTTTCTGTCCTTGTCCTTTGATACTCTCTCTCTCTCTCTCTCTCTCTCTCTCTCTCTCTCTCTCTGAGTAAGCTCATTCTAGTTTGGGTCTTCAGCGATGCCAAGCACTTTAATTAAAACATAACTTTAGACCAGTTCTTTCTTTTGAGGCTCAGATTAAAATATACTGAAATGCTCATAAGAATGCCTAGCGGTTAAGAGTGCCTACTGCTCTTAGAGAGGACCCAGGTTCGATCCCCAGCACCCACATGGTGGCTGAGAACCGTCTTTAACTCCAGTTCCAGGGGAATCCGACCCCTCTTCTGACCTCCTCGGCATTGCACAAGGTGCAATTGCACAGGTGCACAAACCTGCATGCAGACAGTGCATTCATACACATAAAAATAAATAAATAAATAAATAAATAAATAATGTCTAAAAAAGGTACCACCCCAAACCCAACTTGCTCGAAAGGATCTGATGTCCTCTATGGCCTTCATGGGTACCTGCATACTTTTATATGTATACACACACAGACATACATAGATAAAATAAATAACCCCACCACTTGAGGAACATACATCCTATGTGCCTGCCCCTAGGTAGAAGCCCCTACCCCTGCCTCAACTCCATCCCTGCTCTCTGAAGACCTGTGTCCTGAGCACCCCCTCCAGGTATTGGTCCTCACCACACTGTGACTTTACCCCCCCCAACCCGAGAACCATTGGTCTTAATCTCCTCACTCCAGGGAAACTCATGCCTGAGGCTCACCACCATATATACTTCTCCCAGGTAAGATTCCTCTCCTCCCACCTGAAGATCTTCTGTCTTGTGCACCTCCCCAAGGTAGCACCACTAACTTTTCACTGTGACCCCAGTGCCCCAACTCCTAAGGATGACCCATAAAATCTGTGAACCTTCTACAGACGTCTGAGCGTCTCCAGCAACAATCTTCTTTACAGAAGATTTGCTCCTATGCTCAGAAGCTGTACTTAGGGCTAGCTGAGCTGGGACCACTTGTGATAGCCCCTTTGCACATCAGTACTGAGTGGTGCCATGACTGAACTCCAAGCACTGTTCAGTTAGTCCTTAACCTGTTGAACTGAGGTAACAGCAAACAGATCTAAATGCCCACTTAACAAAAGTGAGAGAGATATCCACACCAAGAAACACTACCAACAACCTAACTCCAGATGCTTAAGTCCCATGGCAAAAACACAAAGAACACAAATAACCAAGATACTATATCTCCCCCCAAATTTAGCACTCCCATAGTAGTATTCTCTGAAAAAAGTAGCTTAGAAGACACACAAGACAATGGTATCAAAACAGCTACTATAAATATGTTCAAAGAACTCAAAGAGGATATGAATTCATGTTGGGATGAAAATGGCAACAACACAGATGGGTTTCTTGTAGACAGCATATAGATGGGTTTTGTTTCCTAATCCATTCTCCCAGTCTATGCCTTTTGATTGGGAGAGTTTAGCCCACTAATATTTAAGGTTATAATTGAAAGATGGATGTTGCTTCCTTTCACCTTATTATCCATTTGGACTTTTAGCCTCTGATTCTACTCCTATGGTTATGTTTTTATTAGTTTCTTTTCCTAGGTGTTTGAGGATTGTTGCTCCTCTCTTCTGCCCTTTGAATTGTTTCAAGTTTTTTATGAAGAGTTGGTTTTCCGGACATGTATTCTATCATCTCGTTTATGTCATGGAAGATTTTTCTCTCTCCTTCCACTATAATCGACATTTTTGCTGGGTAAAGTATTCTGGGTTGGCATCCATAGTCCTTTAACACTGGGAATGCTTTGCTCCATGTTCTTATTGCTTTCATGGTTTGCGCTGAGAAGTCAGTTGTAATTCTGATGGGTTTCCCTTTGCGACTTTTCTTTTGTAGCCTTCAGAATTTTGTCTTTGTTTTGGGCATCTAGCATTTTAACTATGATATGGCATGGGGAGTTTCTTTCCTGGTCTTGTCTATTTGGAGTCCTATGTGCTTCTTGTATTTGTATGGGTTTGTCTATTTTTAGTTTGGGGAAATTTTCATCTATTATTCTGTTGACGGTCTGATCAATACTATTCTCTTGAGATTCTTCTCCTTCCTCTATTCCTATGATGCAGAGGTTTGATCTTTTCAAAGTGTCCCATATTTCCTGGTTGTTCCACTTTTGTGTATTTTAAAATTTTCCATATTCTTTGAGCTTTTTAGTTGTTCTGTGTTATCTTCCAGATCTGATATTCTTTGTTCTGCTTCCTCCATTCTATTTCTGAGGCTTTTTCCTTTCCTTTCTTCTTGATTGGATGAGCATTCTATTTCCTTTTTCATTTCATCCTGTGTTTTTTTTAGTATTTCCATTTCCTTTTTGAGCTTCTCAATCTCTTCTTGTGCTCCTTACTTCATTGGTTGGCTTCCTTTTTCAGTGTTTCTACTTCCTTTCGGTGTGTGTTTTTTTCTCCCTCTAGTTCTTTCTGGAGTTTGTCATTCTATTCCTTTAGTTCTTTCCAAAGTTGTCATTTTCTCCCTCTAGGTCCTTTTTGAGTTTTTCATTCTCTTTCCTTAGTTCTCTGGCTTCTTGTTTGCTTTCTTTAATTTCTCTGCATAGGTCTGCAATTATTCCTCTAAGATCTGTTTCTTGGGTCACCTCCAGGGGGATCCCATTGTAGCTATCCCCTACAGGATGGGAGACCTCAGTGCAGAGTCATCGTGCACCTTTCCCATGTTATCCCTTTGCCTTGTCCCAGGCATGGGGTTTTACTTTTTTTTTTTTTTTGCCTATATTCAGATGCCAATCACAAATGTCTTTTCACTATGTTGAAGGCTTGTTTTGCTTGCCTTCTTCCAATGCTTTTTTTCCCCTCCTTGTTTATGGAGTGTTGACTTGTCTAGGTTTAAGGCTTTCAATTTTGTTTATATATTGGATATTGGAAGTCTAAGCCACTCTTCCCTTCCTGTTCTGAGGGTTCTCCAAAAAAAATTCCACTTGGATACTGGGGGTAGGGGGTGTAAATATTAATGACTTAGCCGTGGCCTGGTACCTGTCTGGAGTGAGGTATGGGCTCCTGTGCTTCAGGTGGTCTTAGCAAGACCTCAGCCTGAGCCCCCTGCATACAGACTCACAATGGCGCTGGGTGCCGGCTGCAAGGGCAAAGGGCGGCTCTGCCCAGGCGGCCACACCGTACAAGGGATTCGGGTTTGGACCCAAGCGGGCCAGTTCACGGCTAGAACTGTCAAATCAACTATCCAGCAGCCCAAGAAACAGTCTTCCCTAAGTTCTACCTGTCTGGAGTGAAGTCCGGACTCCTGTGCTTCAGGTGGTCTTAGCAAGACCCTAACCTGAGCCCCCTGCACATAGACTCACAATGGCACTGGGTGCTGGCTGCCTGCTTTCTTATACAATACACAACAACCTGCTCAGGGGTGACACCACTAACAATGGATTGGGTACTCCCACATTGCTCAACAATCAAGACAATACTCCACAGATGTGGCCCTAGGGCAGTCCAATGGAGGCAATTCCCCGATTGAGGCTCCTTCAACCCAGATGTGTCAAGCTGACACTAAAGCTATCCAGCACAAGTAAAATATTAAAGAAAACTGATTAAAAGAATGGAGACCTAAATGCCCATTAAGATCTTTAAGACCACTAAGCCCTCTGTATAGAGGATACTGGAAGGAATATTTTGATCTGAAGACAAGGTTAAACACACCCAAGAGGGCAGAGGAAATAGACAATTATTTTTTTTTAAATTTTTATTTATTTCTGTATGTGTATGAATGTACTGTCTGCATGTAGGTTTGTGCACACGTGTCGTGCAATGCCGCGGAGGTCAGAAGAGGGCGTCGGATTCCCCTGGAACTGGAGTTCTCCTGGAATTGGAGATTCAGACCGTTCTCAGCTGCCATGTGGGTGCTGGGGATCGAACCCAGGTCCTCTGTAAGAGCAGTCTCCAGCCTCGGAAATAGACAATTCTGAAACAGTCAAAAGAAGTCTATGAAAACACCATCATCACAACAGAAATTAATATACATTGTTCAATACCAACTCTTCATACCAATAGTCTCAATTTCCCAATAAATGTACACAAACAGACTGGATTATACAACAAAATTTGTCTTTTTGCCGCCTTCAAGAAACACACATCTCCAACAATAAACACTACCTTGGGGTAAAATTATGGAAAAATATATTAGAAATAGATGGAACTAAGAATCAAGCACATGAAGCTAATCAATATCTGAGAAAATAGATTTCAAACCAAAACTAGTCATAAGAGATAACGAGGGACACTTATTCTCATTAAACAAAAAATTCACCAAGAGAATATTACAATTCTAAACACATTCGTACCAAACACAGGTGCACCTAATTTCACTAAGCAATACTTTTAGATCTAAAACCATAGATTAACCCGACACAGTGGCAATGGGTGACTTTCGTACCTAACTCTCACTAACAGACAGGTCATATGGATAAAAAGTAAACAGAGGGGCTGGAGAGATGGCCTAGCGGTTAAGAGCACCGTCTGCTCTTGCAGAGGACCTGGGTTTGATCCCCAGCACCCACATGGTGGCTAAGAACCATCTGTAACTCCAATTCCAGGAGAACTCCAGTTCCAGGGGAATCCGAGACCCTCTTCTGACCTCCGCGGCATTGCATGACATGGGTGCACAAACCTACATGCAGACAGTACATTCATACACATACAAAAATAAATAAAAATTTAAAAAGTTAAAAAAAAGTAAACAGAGAAACATTGGAGATCAATGACATCATCAAGCGAATGGACTTAACAGACATCTACAGAACACTCCACCCAAACAGTAAAGAATATACATTTTTCTCAGCAGCCCATGGATCTTAAAATTGACTACATATTAGGACACAAAGAAAGTCTCAACAAGTACAGGAAAATTAAAATAACATCTTGCATGCTATCTGACTAAACAACACCAAAATAATGGACAGGAAGAGGTCATCAAAATTAGGTTAAAATTAATGGAATAGAAACAAACAAAAATAATACAGAAATCAAAGTGTTGGGTCTTTGAAAAGATTAACAATATTAATAAGCTTGTAGCCAAATTAACCAAAAGACTAAATTAATAGAATTAGAGATGAAAAGGGATATTACAACAGATCCTGAGGAAATTCAGAGAATCATAAAAATATTATTTAAAAAAATGTATTCCCCTATGATATATGTGGCATACATATGTGCATATTTTGGAGTGATGTATATTGGAAAGAATAACAACAACAATAATAACAGAAAGACTGGGTCAAAGAACTGACTGAAATGGTGAACTTCTGCTTGAAACAGTAAACTTCTGCATCAACAATTTTAAGAGAGACTGATAAAAAGCTGAATAAACGTGTTTGTCAGAATGCATGAGCTCTGGTGGGGTGGGGGGCAGAGAGGGGGGCATGGGTCTAGATTTGATTTGAAATTTTGTATGAAATGCACAGAGCTTCAGTAAAAAATTGGCTTTGAAAAAAAAAGAGAGAAAAAGAAAGTATTCCAGTTGTTGGGCATGGTGGCACATGCCTTTAATCCCAGTACTTGGGAGGCAGAGGCAGGCAGATCTCTGTAAGTTCAAGGCCACCCTGTTCTACATAGTGAGCTCCAGGACAGCTGGGACTAAAGGGAGACCCTGTCTCAAAAAGACCAAAATAAATAAATAAATAACTAACTCATAATGACTTATCATTACAGCCATAAATTAGAGCTTCTCTCGACCCTCATGAGAGAAGTTTCTTTTTGTAGTAAATGGAGATTAACACGGAGACCCGGAATTGGTCAACATGGAGAGAATAAGATGTATGGAGTGCTCAGCCCTAAACAGAACATCTGTATCACATCTCTCCTCCTAAGACCCAGAGCTCATCATGGAAGGAGGGGTGGAGGGATTCTAAAAGCCAGAGCTAGTAGACAACTACAGCAAAATAGTGTTTTCCAGACACTACAGGGCAGTTGCACATACGCACTCAGAATAGTTCTGACAGCATGCCCTAGACCTTTGCAAGATCTAGCCAGACAAAATCCCAGCCCGGAGAGGGGAGGGATGCATGGAGCCTCGCCCCAGCTGAGGAGCGATTGGCAGTTAGAGGCTGCTGGTAGCCGGACAGTCACTTTTATTCAAGCATGTGGCCCCCGGAGGCGACCTATGCTCCAGCAGATAGTCCTCATGCATGCACATAATGGCGGCACTAAGCGGATTCAGTGGGTTTCAAAAAAAGAACATAGGAAATTGTCGGAGGGGGAGATAAGGGAGAGGTTGGAGGGGAGGAAATAGGGAATGGACTTGTTCAAAACATTCGCATGTATGAAATTCTCAAGCAGTAAAAAAACAGCATAACCCATATTCCTTCTCTACTTCAGGAACATCCAGTGCTCCTGTCTGACGTAAGGATGATGGCGACGTGCTCCCCCCCCCCCCCCCCCAGCCTTCATTCTCACCCCTTGCCATCTTTTCCTTGCTGGCCACAATAGCTCTTCCCACTGTTCCTACTCCGTGCATCTTCTGCTCAGGACCTGTGAACTTAGTCCTTCTGCCTGGACCTCTTTTTCTTCTGTTCAGTGAGTTAACCCACTTTGGAACCTGAGCTCAACCACTGCGTCTTCAAGGTGCCCTTCTTGAATTCGGGCCCTGATGCTGACATAACAGCCAATACTTTCTCTTTTCTTATTTTCAGCTTGCAATTCTGTGTACAATTATTTGACTCGTGCAACTTTTCCTCTATATTTGTGATGTCTGAGTCTATTTGTATTTTCCTCATTACAGGATCTCTAGTTGGTGCTAGGTGCATAGTAGGTAGCCCATTAATTTATTTTTGGAAGGAATGGAATGAAAGGGGAAAAAAAGGAAAGATTGAAACTGAAACCCAAAGATCATCTCTATTTTTTTGTATTTATTATTATTATTTTTCTATTACTTCTTTATTTTTTTCATTTTTTAACAATATGTAATAATTATGTATTTATTATTTTTATCATATGTATATGAGTGTATTGCCCATATGTGTGTAAGTACACCCATGTACATGCAATGCTCATGGAAGTTAGAACATAGTGTCAGATCCCCTGGAACTGGAGTTATGGACAGATGCTAGCTGCCATATGGGTGCTGGAATTTGAACCCAGTCCTCTGCAAGAGCAGTCAGTGCTCTTAACTGCTGGGCCATCTCTCCAGCCCTAAAGACCATATCTAATTTGAAAGGCCCAAAGGGATTGTGATGGAGGAGAGACAGGTTCTGATAGTGAGAATGATTTGGAACGATACAGTTTGTAGATAGATCATGACAGTGGGTACCCCACACAGGAAAGAAGTGAAAGGCATCTCAAGCCCATGTGCACAGGCACCCTCTCTCCCCTAGAAGGCTGTGCCATAAAGGGGCAAGCACGTCAGCCTGGGAGTCAGAGACCTGTTTCTGTCTAGTCTGCTGGCAACTGGTTCTGTGTTCCTTCTAGCTCATTCTTGGTTTCATAAGGAAAACAACAGGATTATTATTGTATTTAATTCACTGAACTTGAACCTGCCTTCCTGTTTTATAATGTATGCTCTTGTGTTACTGAGTTCTGGCATGGCAGGGTTGGATGACTATAGCAGTTCAGGCTCTTATTGTAAAGCACAAATACTGTCCCTGAGCAAATGGAGAAAAAAACAAAAACAAAAATCAAGTGGCTAGAAAAATATTGGCTACCTGCCAGGACTACTGAGAAGCCTAAAGGACAAAACCTAGTGAACAGGAGGAATACTTCACAGCAGAGCCCAGGCCAGACTCCAACAAAGCTACCATGGCTCCTGTGTGACTATACCCAAGCAGCGTGGCTTGCATCTGTGCCAGGATTCGGACACCTCTGTTGGCATCACTATGTTGCCTTTGGGAAGAGGATGCAGCTGGTTTTGCTGCTACACTCAGAGGGAATTCTCCACCCTCCCTCCTTTCTCTGTGTCACCAATTCTTTACTCCAAAACCAAAGCAAGTGCACGTGACATCCCAAGCTGGGTCGTTATAGCTGAATCCTGGCTGCCAGAGGAACCAGGCAAACAGGCCTTGTTCCTTGGCTATATTCTAGTGACAGAGAATTCCCCAGCATATGGACCAGAGGGTAATAATGCTGGGTAGCCAGTAAACATAACATATCCAGTACCAGGCTTTCCCTAAAGTCTGCCCAGTGCTGACCGTCCATGTCTCTACCATCTTGATGAGAACGGACATAGCAGTCGCCTCACCTCAGCTGCCTGTAAAAGCTGTAGCCCCATTATTTTGCCAGAAAAAGTATGCTCTGCACTCCAGGTCTTTAATCCTAGGTACTACTGAGATGTATTCACCCAGCCCTTGCATTCCATGTTTAAATGAGTTGCTGAAGCCAGCCTGCTTTTCTGGCTCTCCAGCCCTAAAAATAGGGCATTGTCGAACAGCCCAATAACCTGGCCATCGCTCTCCCATCAAAGTGCGCCTGTGTGTTGGTTTATATTTTTTAATGGGCAGATTATCTACTGGAGTTTCTATTTTTAAACTTGCCAAATGTCAATTCTCTCAAATGTCAATTTCCATTCTCAAAGACATGTGGGTCGGTTTGTTTGCTTTCCTAGTAGAAATTATTCTGCAATGTAAAAGGCACATTTATCATGAATGGCACTTTTTGAACAGAAGGAGCATTTGCAATTTTTTATTCTTGCTCTTATTTTCTTTTTATTTGACTGAGCTAAGAGATTTGATGAAAGAGGGGGGTCTTGGAAAGAAAAACACAGGATGCAGAGTAATTTACGCACCTTCTTTAAATGCAGTTTCTACCATATCTGCTTCTCTCTCTCTCTCTCTCTCTTTTTCCTTTTGGCATTTAAATATCCAAGCTGTAGGAGCGAGAAGCAAGCTTTTTAAAATCATTCAGTGTGAACAGCTGATTCTGGCTTAATTTGTTACTACTCCAAGGTAACAGAGAGGTGTGACTAGAAAGTAATGTGGCTAATGCTTTAACCCTCCCACCCCCTAAGAGCTTACGCCCCCACTCCCCAGCCCCCGCACCACCCCACACCCCACAACCCCATCCCTGTCTTTTTGAGACAGGATCCTCCTATAGCCCAGCTGGTCCGGAATTTGGTATGTAGGTCAGGATGGCCCTGAACTCACAGAGATCTGCCTGCCACTGTCTCCCTAGTACTGGGATTAAAGGTGAGTCACCATGCCTAGCTCTGTGCTTACACATTAAATTTAGTGCTGAACTCCCAGTCCCCTTTAAACAGCATTGAACTTGGGGCTGGAGAGATGGCCTAGCAATTAGGAGTGCCGACTGCTCTCGCAGAGGACCCAGGTTCGATTCCCAGCACCCACATGGCGGCTGAGAACCATCTTTAACTCCAGTTCCAGGGGAATCCGACACCCTCTTCTGACCTCCACGGCATTGCACGACACGGGTGCACAAACCTACATGAAGACAGTACACTCATACACATAAAAAAAAAAAAGCATTGAACTTGGTCTGCCAATATCTTTTTGCTGAGAGCATTTTGGAGTGACCTTCCCAGCTGTGGATTTCAAATGCCCTCAGTGGCAGCCCCTGTACTTGGGAGTGTGGGCGTGGGCTCAGGAGAAGGTCCCTGTCTCCTGTTGTCTACTGTTGCAATGACAAAATACTCTGATAAGGGGCTGGAGAGATGGTTCAGTGGTTAGGAGCCCTGGCTGCTCCTGCAGAGGACCCAGGTTTGGTTCCCTGAACCCACATGGTGGTTAACAACTGTCTGTAACTTCAGTTCCAGGAGATCTAAAACCCTCTTCTTACCTCCACAGGAACTGAGTGCACTTATACACATGTAGATGAAACACTCATATACATAAAACAAAAAGAAATAAAATAGCCGGAGTGGTGGCGCACACCTTTGATCCTAGCACTTGGGAGGCAGAGGCAGGCGGATCTTGGTGAGTTCAAGGCCAGCCTGGTCTACAGAGCAAATTCCAGGACAGCTGGATGGGAGACCCTGTCTTGAAAAGACCAAAAAAAATAAAAAATAAAAAATAAATAAAAATAAAAATAAAAATACTCTGACCAAGGAGCTCAGGGAAAAAGGTTTATTCTGGTTCACGGTTCAAGCCTGTTGTCTATCATGGCAGTGAGGTCAAGGCAGAAGGTTCTGGCAGCAGGTGTGACTTTGCACCTGCAGTCAAGAAGCAGAGAGCAACCAATGCATGCTGCCATGCAGCTCTTCCACCTACACAGTCCAGGATCCCCGCCAGAGAATGCAGTCACCCACAGTGAAAGGAGATTCTCACTGTAATGAGATCCAGGTGACCCTCCCACCCCTAGGACTGTCCACAGGTTCATTTTCCTGGTGAACCTAGATTCTGTCAAGTGACAGTTAACACCACCCTCACAAGTGCTGTCTATTCTTTGGGACTGGCTGCCAGGGAGGCAGTAGATGGTCAGGGTGGAAAGGGTGGGAGCTGTGAGTCAGGTTCCAGGCTTCTCCCCTTGTAAGCTCATCCACGCTGCTCGAGGGCTCAGAGCATCAGATTCCTCATGAGTAAAATGGAGGAAATCACACTTTGTTGTTGTGAATATTTCATGAATTAATGTGTGCAGAGTCCTAACACCTCATAAAAATTCAGGAAGTGTTAATAACCTTCTTGAACACTGTGTCTCCCAGATGTAGCTGCTTTGTTCATCTGCTTTCAAGCATTCCATGTCTTTTCTGAGACAGGGTCTTGCTATATAGACATGGTTTCATGTAGTTCAGGCTGGCCTTGAACTTGCTGTCCTTCTGCCTCAGAATCCTTAATTGGATTCCAGGTTTGCATCATCATGCCTGGCTCTGCGTGTCTTTACTGATGCTTTTCCTGCCCTGTCATGTTTAATACCACTTTTTCTGCCTTGGTATGCCCAAGATGGCTCAAATATAAATAATGTGAATATCCGAGGCTACTCTGGGCTACATGAGACCCTGCCTGTCTCAGAATATCAATAATAATAATAATAATAATAATAATAATAATAATAATTATCAGAAAGGTTGAGCATTGTACTTAAAGTTTCATAACTCTCTTGTATTAGAGCTGGGTTTGGGGCTAGACCATCAGATGCTAACGTTTATACTCTACCATGTCTACATTACATTAGGCTATGTAATCCATATGCTAACACTACTGCATTCAAATTCTATCTTCTGGGAGCTGGAGAGATGGCTCAGTGGTTAAGAGCACAGGCTGCTCTTGCAGAGGACCTGGGTTTGATTCCCAGCACCCACATGGCAGCTCCATAACTCTAGTACCAAGGGAACTAGATGCCTTCTTCTGACCCTGCAGGCATGCATAGCATGGGTGCACTTACCACATATTAGGCAATATACTCATACACATAAAATTAAAAAAATTCCCCCCTTTTTAGGAAGCTTTCCAAGTCCCTTGATTAGAAATACTCTCTTCCACCTTTGGATTCTACATACTTCAGCAAGATCTGTCTCTTTCCCCATGACATTTTATTTTTGCACGTCTGGTTTTATCTTGCTGCTAAGGAGAATGCTCAGTAAGGATTTTGTTTGGTTTTTTGAGACAGTGTCTCCTCATAGCCCTGGCTGGCCTGGAAGTTGCTATGTAGACCAGGTTGGCCTCAATCTCACAGATCCACTTTCCTCTGCCTCCCAAGTGCTGGGATTAAAGGTGTGCACCACCACACCGATCTTAAGGATTGCTTTTATCATTGTGCTCTTTTTATTATTTGGCATAATTTATTTTAAGTGCTCAAGAAAATATGTTGAGTATATGGATTTAAAATGTGAATATGGGGGCTGGAGAGATGGCTTAGAGGTTAAGGACTACTCTCTACTCTTGCATAGGACATGGGCTCAGTTCCCAGAACCCACATGGTGGCTAATAACCACCTGTAACTCTAGTCCCAGGGGATCCAACACCCTCTTCTGGCCTTTTCATGGCATTGCATGACACAAGTGCATTTACATACACACAGGCAAAACACCGATACACATAAAATAAATAGTTAAAAATGTGAATATAATTTTGTCTTCCCTCTTCTGAAAATATTCCTTCTTATTTAGAATAAAAACTAAAATCTTCATCACAACGAGCAGTTCCTAAGCAATGAGTTTCCCAACTCTCCTAGGCCTGCTTGTACTGTGAGTTCTCTACAGTCTAAACAATGCTGGCTTCTGTGGCCCCCAGAACCGCCCACCTATGCATGCCTTTCATTTGCTTTTCCTCTCTTTGGAAGGCTGGGCTCCCCCCCCCCCCACCCCCAACCTTGAGTTTAGCTCCTGTCTGGAATGTTTTATTGACCAATTCCTGTTACCTTGCCTCCAGGCATGTGAAGAAGTACCTTGAGCTCACCAAGTCCTGAGAGAGGGAATAAGCTGGTGGGACCTTCATCATAGGAAACCCAGGCCAGCTGACCCTCAGAATAACAGAGCCTTCTTGTCCAGTCTAGCTGGCTCTGTTATATGGATAAGGCAAGCTCTGACTCCCGGCCAGAGACCGATCCTGGCAGTAACATTTTCTGAAGGGACATGTCCCCTTCATCTGCCCTTGGCTTATGCATTCTGACTGCCAGCCAGTCTGGCTCACAGCCATCTTGGCAAAGAGGAATTTGTTTAGCACTGATTGGTTTAATTTTAATTTCTCCCTCAATTCCTGATCCCAGGGAGAAATAAATCCCAAACAGCTTTTATAACTTGATGGGATAAAGATGGGAATAATTGTGTAGGGCTAGAAAGAGATCAAGAGATCAAGATAAGGACACCTAAGTTGGAAATAGCTTAGTTCATTTATTAAGGACACATAAGTTTTATAGCAATAGGTAACATTTATGAAACACCTACTAGATCCCAAGAACTGTACTAAGAATTTGTACATAATAGTAACTAATTTCCCTTTTCAAGGTTATTGATCTGCGTGTTAGGTCCCATTATTATCTTCACTTTATATACTGGACAGTTAAGGTTGGAGAATAACTTGCCTAATAATCTTAGTAGTAAGTAGCAAGAGTGTAGTCATAGCTGAAGGCAGGGGAGTCCTGAGTTTTTGCTCTGACAATGGGAATGTCCAGCTACATATGGTTTCCAGTGCAAGGGCCCAGCCAGGAAAGTCACCAGAACAGCAAATACCACAGCAATCCGAGCCCAGCCCGCAATACTTTCCAGGAATTCACATGATTTTTTTTTTGAAGGACCTGAATTATTTTATTTATGTATGAATACTGTCGGAAACACTGCCGTCGCACGTTGAGCCTGTACTTCCGGATCAAACTGTGGCAGTTAAAGCAGACGCGGCATGAGCGAGAGCCCTGGCCGAATTTTCGTGGGTGACTCCAGTAGAGCTGCTGGTGATCCATGTTGTCTCCAGACGCCCAGCGAGGGAAAAGGAGTGAGGAGCTGTACACATGTGCTCTGCAAAGTTGAGGGGGCGGGGCGCACATGATTTTTTTTTTTTTTAAGCTCCCTGGGAAGCTTCTTGGTGTAAAGGAGAGACTTGGACTTTGGAGTCATATGACACTATGTGACACTCAGTCTCTTCTATTGACACAGCCCAGTTAATTTCTCTTCCCTGACTCAGTTTTCTCAACTTTAAAATGATATTGTGGGCTCTGGAGAGAATGGCTCAGTGGATAAGAGCACTGGCTGCTCTTGCAGAGGACATGGGTTCAGATCCTAGAACTGACATGGTGGCTAACAACCATCCGTAACTCTAGTTCTGGGGGATCTGATGCCCTCTTCTGACCTCAGTGGGTACTGCATGACACAGGTGTACTTACATACATGCAGGCAATAAACTCAGACACTTAAAAAATAAAATAAAAAAAATATTCAAGCCAGGTGTGGTGGTGCATGCCTTTAATCCTAGCACAGGGGGTACAGGGAGACCCTGTTTTAAAAAGACCCCCCCAAAAAAAAGTTTTAAAATTTCAGCATGAGTCATAACTCATAGGACTATGAAGGCTGTCAGAATGCATAGCAAAGCTTCAGGCACTGTGCCTGGTATGTAGATAATGGTAACAATGAATATATTACTGATATGAAGAAATAGCTAAGATATCCTGGTTAGAACCAACCTCCCTCCCCTCCTCCTCCTCCTCCTCCTCCTCCTCCTCCTCTTCCTTCTCTCTTTTTTTTTGGTCTTTTTGAGACAGGGTCTCCCTGTAGCCTCAGCTGGCCTAGAACTCACTATGTAGACCGGGCTCACCTTCAACTCACAGAGATCTGCCTGGCTCTGCCTCCCGAGTGCTGGGATTAAAAGTGTGCACCAGCGTGCCTGGCCTGAGACTCTCCTTTCTTTTATTATTAGCCGATAACTCCACCATTAACATTTGTATTAAGGTATGCTGCTTCTGGGAGGCCCGGTTAAAAATAAGATCCTTCAGAGGGAAATCACATTAAACTAAGCTCATTCTAAATTATTATCTTAATTGATAATAATTAAGCTATACAGCTGTAAGCAGTCTGGAAAATAGATGGTCACTTGTAAAAATGCTTTAAATTAGTGTAACACTAGCAGCTTTCTCCGCTTAGTTCGGCTCTACTGTGGTTCATGGTTCAGTGTCTTTCGTGTTGTCAGTCATTACAACCACCCCATGAGGACAGTTTTATTGTCATTTGATTTATGAGGCTTAGGAACAGATTAAGCAAGACTTCTAAAATTACCTGAGAGCAAGCGATGGAAAAGGATCTTATTCCAAGTCTGAGCGAGCTTAATCATTCTTGGGTCTGGCCATCTCTCTTTTGTGAAGGTATCCTAAGCAGATAATTTAATAGGAAAAGATGTCATTTGTTAAAACCAAACAGAATAGCAAGACCTGACTTTGTCCTTGAGTGGATGGAACTGGTGATTGAAAAGCCAAAAGGAGCCAGGGGCTCCCCCCCCAAAAAAAAACCCTGAGTGACTTTTGAGGACCAGATCCTCAACTAACCTTGAGAAAACAAATACCTTGGTTAATCTGGGCTAACTGCATGGCCTTAAACATCCAAAAGGAAAGCATAACCAGAAATAAATAAATAGTAAGTCCTGAGAAATTGTACTTCAGGTATAAAACTTGAGATCTTAGTAAAAAGACATACAAGCACAGTTCTTTTGCCTGTCTTACTGGCAAGTACAGTTACCCTGTGGCTGCCACTGCTTTTGCCATCCTTCAAAGACGAGAGAAGACACAGCTTTTTAACCTTTCAATATGGACTGAAGACTCATGTCTCTCCAAGAATCCTCCAAACCTTAAGTGCCAGATGGGGACTACTGAGACATCCAACTTGGTGTGAAGGAGGACACATGTGTGAGCAGGAGGAACTTGGTGTGAAGGAGGACACACACGTGGAGCAGGAGGAACTTGGTGTGAAGGAGGATATCCAACTTGTGGACTGAGCTACTACTGGGGTTTCCACTTCTTCAGAGTATAGACTGCCATTGTTGGACTACCCAGGCTGTATCATGGAGACCAGTACAGGAAGATCAAGACAGGACGTATTGCTTACTGGACCTCATTTGGTGACTATTGGAAGGGAAAACCCCAGTGTGGAGCACAAGGGCAGAACTAATGGTGGTTTGGGCTTGCAAAGGAGGAGACTTCAAACATGACATCTTTCAGACTAATAAAGAAAAAAAAATCATAAGGTGGAGATGCTAAAACCTATGATATATGTGGCATGCATATGTGCATATTTTGGAGTGCTGCATATTGGAAGGAATAACAACAACAATAATAACAGAAAAGACTGCATCACAGAACTGACTGAAATGGTGAACTTCTGCTTCAAACAGTAAACTTCTGCATTGAGAATTTTGAGAGAGACTGAGAAAAAGATGAAAAACATGTTTGTCAGAATGCATGAGCTCTGGTGGGGTGGAGGGGCAGGGAAGGGAGCACGGGTCTAGGTTTGATTTGTAATGTAATTTGATTTATATGAAATGCACAGAGCTTCAATGAAACATTGGCTTAAAAAAACCAAACAGAAAACCAAAGTGATACAGAGACATTATGTTCATCATCCAACCTTGTTGAAGATCTGAAATTAGATGGTCAGGCAAGCCTCCATATCAGCATAATATAGAAGATATATGAGGGGCTGGAGAGATGGCTCAGCGGTTAAGAGCACCGACTGCTCTTGCAGAGGACCCGGGTTCGATTCCCAGCACCCACATGGTGCTGAGAACCATCTTTAACTCCAGTTCCAGGGGAATCTGACGCCCTCTTCTGACTCTGCGGCATTGCATGACACAGGTGCACCAACCTACATGCAGACAGTACACTCATACACATAGGAAATAATAAATAAAAAAATTAAAAAAAAGAAGATATATGAAACTGTGTTTCACAAAAGGAATGCAATTCAGAACAGTATCACAGAGTCTGTAAACATCTATCAAACTTAGATAAAATTGATGGGTATGTAGTAATGAGAATAAGAAGTGTATTTATGGGCTGGGGATATTGCTTGCCAGTATGCACGAAACCCTGAGTTCAATTTCCAGCACCATATAAAGCAAGTGTGGTGGGGCACATCTATAATATCAGCACTTGAGAGGTGGAGGTAGAACAATAAGAAATTTAAATCAGCTTGGGCTACATGAGACACCATCTCAAAAGTAAAAATATAAAAGAATGTATGTCTAGAGTTATACAAATGATTAATGTGTATGGTGCATTGTCTGCTCTCGCAGAGGACCCAGGTTTGATTCCCAGCACTCACGTGGTGGCTAACAACCATCTATAACTCCAGTTCCAGGGGATTCTGATGCCTTGTTCTGACTCCATGGGCATTGTACAATGCAGGTGCACTTACACACATGCAGACAATATACTCACACACATAAAATTAAAAAAATTTAAAAAGAGGAGTGCTTATAAATTTCATGCAACTAAAATCTAAGAATGTTTATAAACACTGGAAGACTGTAGGGCACCACTGAAGAATCTCTGTAGAGTAATACCATTGTTTGTGTCTGTGGGGAAGGCCACTGTAGCACTAGAGGAAAGAAAAAGGGGAAACTGGATGTAAAAATTCCACATGCCTGTAACTACAGTCACCATGAGACGAAGAGCGGGGGAGGCATGTCTGTGATTTCACAGCACTCTCCCCGGTCCACTGGGTCTACATTCTTTCTTCTTCTTCTTCTTCTTCTTCTTCTTCTTCTTCTTCTTCTTCTTCTTCTTCTTCTTCTTCTTCTTCTTCTCCTCCTCCTCCTCCTCCTCCTCCTCCTCCTCCTCCTCCTCCTCCTCCTTCTTCTTCTTCTTCTTCTTCTTCTTCTTCTCGGTCTTTTAGAGACAGGGTCTCCCTATAGCCCCAGCTGTCCTGGAACTCATTCTGTAGACCAGGCTGGCCTTGAACTCACAAAGATCTGCCTTCCTCTGCCTCCCAAGTGCTAGGATTAAAGGCATGCACCACCACACCAGACCTTGCTTCCTCCTCTTCTACAATATTCCCTGAGCCTAGGTAGGGGCTGGGGTGGTTGATAAAGATGTCTCATTTAGGGATGAGCACCAAGCCTCTTAATTTTAGCTCTTTGACCACTTATGCATCTTTGCATTGACTGCTGTCCATTGCAAAACAAACAAACAAACGAACAAAAAACAAAACAAAACAAATCTCCTTTGACCACAGTTGACAGCAGCCCAGGCCTATAGGTATGAACATACATATTTACAAGGCAATTTGATAATGACTATAAATAGCCATAATTCTACAAAATAACAATAGCAAGTTCAGGTCCTGCCCTAGGGCTTATGACCTCCCTAGCCATGGACTTTTGACCAGGATTACAGTATCAGGCATAGAATTACCTTCTGTGGGTTACACTTCAAATCCAATAAAAAGTTGGTTACCCCGCAACAGTTATTCCACTACTGCAGCAGTGGGGCCATCTTGGTTGGTGTTCTACTGTGCGAAGTCCAGTGTTGGGTAAAATCGTTGATGTCTTTTCTCCCCCGGCAGCCTGCAAAGCACCTTCCAGCAATGTAAAAGCCGGCTAGCAGGAAGGAAGTTTCCTGGTCAATTCAAACTGATTGATTTCTCCATACCCTGCAGCCAAAGTATGTGGTGTCCTTAGCGACCAGGTCAAGCCAGTCAAATTTCCATAGATCAGGGAGGCTCTCTCCAGCTTCATCCCTTACTGAGGGGCTATGGGCAGGTGATAGGAGCTGGGAGAGGGACAATCACTCTGGTCTGAGGGTGTGGCCACTGGACTGGTGGGTTTCCCAGACTTTCATGGATGGGTCCACACTCATTCACGTACAGGTGACACTAATTAGATTAGTGAGTTACAAAGAAAGAAAGAAAGAAAGAAAGAAAGAAAGAAAGAAAGAAAGAAAGAAAGAAAGAAAGAAAGAAAAAGAAAGAAAGAAAGAAAGAAGAAAGAAAGGGAAAGGAAAGGAAAGGAAAGGAAGGAAGGAAGGAAGGAAGGAAGGAAGGAAGGAAGGAACGGGGCATCGTGGTACATGCCTTTAATCCCAGCACACAGGAGGCAGAGGCAGAGGCAGGAGGATCACTTTGAGATAACGGCCAGCCTGGTCTACATAGAGAGTTCCAGTCCAGATGGGGCTACAGGGAGACCTCTGAAAAAAAAAAAAAAAGAACTAAGGGTAAAAATTGGCTCCAGTTTGCCAAATTTATCCTAGAATTTGGCCACTTGAAAAATTGAGTCCTACTTGAGAGGCAGAGGCAGGTGAACTTCTGTGAATTCAAGGCCAGGCTGGTCTACATAGTGAGTTCCAGGCCAGCTGGGGCTACAGGGAGGCCCTGACTCAAAAAGACCAAAAAAAAGAAAAAAGAAAAAAGAAAAATAGAGTCCTATCCTCTATGATATGAAACCTCTCAGTCTCAGCCAAACCAGAATGACTGGTGTTCAGGTTTATGACTTGAAAGAGTGGAGGGTTGACAACAGCATCCATCGAGATGAAGAGTTTAAAGGAGACAGGGAGGTTGGGGAGGGGCATAAAAACACAGCTGGGGAGAAAGACTATGTTTAGTGTTATTTTGACTTAGTTTAAAGGAACTTAATACAATTTTAATTCAAAAACTTGAGAAGAGTGTATTGAAGGTTCTCAACACAGAGAATAAAAAATGTTTTAGAAGGTAGAAATGCTAATTACCCCACTGACCATTACACACTGTATACACGTGTTGAATTATCACACTATAATTACTATGTGTTGAGGGCTTGGAGAGATGGCTCAGTGGTTAAGAGCACTGGCTGTTCTTGCAGAGGATTCAGGTTCCATTCAAAGAACCCATATGGTGACTGAAACCATCCATAACTCCAGTTGGAGATCCATCAACCCTCTTCTGACCTTTGTGGGCACTGCATGACACGGGTTTACTTGCACACTGTAGGCAATGCACTCATACACATAAAATAAAAAATAAGGGGGCTGGAGAGATGGCTCAGAGGTTAAGAGCACTGACTGCTCTTGCAGAGGACCTGGGTTCGATTCCCAGCACCCACATGGTGGCTAAGAACCATCTTTAACTCCAGTTCCAGGGGAATCCGACACCCTCTTCTGACCTCTGCGGCATTGCATGACACGGGTGCACCAACCTACATGCAGACGTACACTCATACATATAAAAAAAAAATAGAGGGGCTGGAGAGATGGCCTAGCGGTTAAGAGCGCCGACAGCTCTTGCAGAGGACCCGGGTTCGATCCCCAGCACCCACATGGCGGCTGAGAACCGTCTGTAACTCCAATTCCAGGAGAACTCCAGTTCCAGGGGATTCCGAGACCCTTTTCTGACCTCCGCGGCATTGCACGACACGGGTGCACAGACCTACACGCAAAACAGTACATTCATACACATAAATAAATAAAATAAAAATTAAAAAAAAATAGACAAAAAAAAAAGAAAGCCAAGCATGGTGGTACACATCTTTAATCCTAGCACTTGGGAGGCAGAGGCAGGCGGATCTCTGTGAGTTCAAGGCCAGCTTGGTCTACAGAGTGAGTTCCAGGACAGCTGGGGCTACAGGGAGACCCTGTCTCAAAAAGATAAAAAAATTAATAATAATAATAAATAAAAAATTAATAAAAAATTAAAAATAAGTAAAATATAGAAAATTACTGTTTCAGATAAAACTTTAAGCCCCGGAAGGCCACAACTGGACAAGTTTTAAAGAATAAGAGACTGCAGAGTGTGTGCAGTCTCTTATTCTTTTAAGGTAGGAGATCTGCCTGTCTCTGGCTCTCAAGTGCTAGGATTAAAGGTGTGCACCATGCCAGGCTTAAAGACCGTTCTGAGCTGCCATGTGGGTGCTGGGAATCAAACCTGGGTCCTCTCCAAGAGCAGTGCTCTTAACCACTGAGCCATCTCTCCAGCCCTGAGCTTGAGCATTTTTGTATGTATCCTGAAGGTAGAGGTGAGGCAGCAAGGTTGATTGCTGGAGGGAAGAGGGCCACAGTATGGAGCTGGACCCTAGGGAGGAGGAGTAACTGGTAAACAAGCAGGTGGACTGGTGGGGTAATGGGGCTGGGAGCAGATATCCACTGCCCTTCAGCAGGAGAGAAGGCTTAGGGGCACTTACTTGTTGGTCAATGTGTGTATTGGAGAGGATGCTGGGAAGGAAGGGAGGCCCAGCGTGCATCAGCAAAGGTTGTCAGGCTGGGTCAGCTGAGGAGGAGGAGGCCCACCCTGCCATTTACTCCAGCAGCCCATGGGGGGCCAGGCATAGGATTGAAGACCAACTGAGGCTGTGGCGGGTGAGGCAGGACAGGATAGGAACATGCCTTAGGCAAACAAAGCCTGGCTAACAAGAGCAGGACCTTGCTATGTTATGAGGTAACGGGGAATCCAAAGCAGAGTAGACAGGTATTTCTTCTGTTACTGGACAGCCGCCAGGGGCAGCAGTCCTATGTGCTAGCTTGGCTTTGAACAAGCAATTTATTTAGGGGGGCCTTGGTTCTCTCCTAATCCCCACCTCTCATTAGATTACACACTACCATGGCATTTTCTTTTTTTAAATTTATTTTTATTTTTATCTATTTCTGTATGTGTACGAATGTACTGTCTGCATGCAAGTCTGTGCACCCATGTCGTGCAATGCCGCGGAGGTCAGAAGAGGGTCTCGGATTCCCCTGGAGCTGGAGTTCTCCTGGAATTGGGGTTTCAGACGGTTCTCGGCTGTACCGTGGCATTTTCCAGCTCTAACCATACATAACTGTATAAACCCATGGTCCCAGCCTTTGGGTCTCTGGCGAGACATTCCATATTGAGCCAGTGTGAATCATTTTCTGTTTAGAAGGAGCCAGCCCTGGGGAACAAGATGGGAGATTTCATTTCAGCAAGGCCAGGTGCCAAGGGAGAGTTCCAACTGCCCTCAGCCAAAAGTTCCCATTCTGATTCCTTTGCCTAAGGGGTCTCAGTAAATATTAACCAACACACTGGGTCACCTCCGATGAGCTACTGAAACCATTCACCAGTCAGGTTTACTCAAGTACCAGAGAAAAGCAGGCAGTCAGGGCGCAGTGTGGCAGTGCCGAGCAGAAGTAGAATGCGGGTAGGGATGAAGGAACAGCACAGAAGCGTTTATTCCAGGAAAGGCCATTGCCTCAGGTTGACTTTTCCAGAAGCACAGCCTGACACAGGGACTCCTGTTGAAGAGATTTATTGGCTGAATGATCTCAGAAGTGGGGGTTGGGGAGGCCTAAAGCATAAAGCATGGGGGGGAGGGGCGGAGCAAGAGAGCATCCTCCTCTCCAGCCCTGCTGCTGTCTGGAGCATAAATTATGCGGAGTTAGTCTCACCAAGGGCAGCCAGGTGTCAATCAGCTGTTAGCTGAAGTTGGGGGTGGAAGCAGAAGGGCTCTGATTTGGCACAGGACCCCATTCTGTGCAGACTTTAATAAGCAATACTCACGTGAGGTAAGCAGAAAGAATATAGTTTTTGGAGGGAATCTGCTCCCTTCCCCCTCCCTCTACCCTCTTTCCTGTCAGCTATGAGATGAGACCCTTTTCCACTACACAGTTTTACCACCATGATGTTCTGCCCAGGCACATAGGGCCAAAGAACTAAGGGCTGAACCTTCTGAAACTCTGAGCTAAAATAAATCCTTTATCCTTTAAGTTGCTTATGTCAGATATTTTGGTCACAGAGACAAAGGCTAATCCAGCCATCTTACAAACAATAAACAGAAGTTATGACCTTTGAAGCCCGTAGTTGAAGGGGATTGACATGAAGTTAGAAACAAAACAAAAAGAAACCGAAGTGGTGGTCCTAACAGTCATGGAGATTTAAAGCAGCTCGAAGGTCAAGTACATTTAGTACATAATTACTATTTACCATTCTAGGAATGAGCACTAGAACTACTTTTACCCCTTCCACAATTTCTAAATTTTGCGCTGGAAAACAAAAAAATTAATATTCTTAGTATATAAAGAATTCCTACAATAATAAAAGCCAAAATTCTGAAGATATAAAGGTAGAGAATATTAACTAGCAATCTAACAAAGAACAACAGTTATCTAATATTAAAAGTAATAACACAATCTTACTGATAATCTAAGAAACAAAGAGGAAGAAATGTATACATTTCCATTTGTCAAATTACAGCAGAATGCCAAAGCTGGCAAAGGGATGGGTGCTCACTAAACAGCTGGTGGAGAGCGCACCAGTGTAAGGATTCTAGGAAAAGAATTGTACACTATGATCACAAGATTTAAAAATGTATAAGCTGTCTACTTTGGACTTTCAGTGTTGAGAGTCTGTCCTAAGGAAGTTCTCTACTCCCAGAAGAGGACCATGAAGTTGCTAGCTGCTCTGTTCCTGTCTTCAATGCCTTTTAACTCATGTAGCTGCATTTTTTAAATTTATTTTTTAAATTTTATTTATTTCTGTATGTGTTTGAATGTACTGTCTGCATGCAGGTTTGTGTACCCGTGTCGTGCAATGCCACAGAGGTCGGAAGAGGGCGTTGGATTCCCCTGGAACTGGAGTTCTCCTGGAATTGGAGTTTCGGACAGTTCTCGACCACCATGTGGGTGCTGGGGATCCAACCCGGGTCCTCTGCAAGAGCAGTTGGTGCTCTTAACCGCTAGGCAATTTCTCCAGCCCCATGTAGTTGCATTTTGAGGTGGGTTCTTATACAACATCTCTTCACAGGAAGATTTGGAGAAATTGGGGTCATTTCACTCTAATTATGAAGGCTCCCAATAATTTATGATTTGATGTTCAATATCTAGAACTGAGAGGAAGGGCACAACTAGTTTTTTTTTTTCACATAAATTTATTTTTTATTTTTTTTAACAAATCTAGACCCGTGTTCCCACCCATTCCCCCACCCCACCAGAGCTCATGCATTCTGCCAAACATGCTTTTCATCTCTTTCTCAGTCTTTCTCAATATTCTCTATGAGGAAGCTGACTGTTTTGAGCAGAAGTTCACTGTTTCAGTCAGTTCTTTGATGCAGTCCTTTCTGTTGTTGTTGTTTCCAATATGCATCACGCCTGTGGTGGTTTGAATGAGTGTCCCCCATAGGCTCTAGGTATTCAGACATTTGTCTCCAGTTGGTGGTGCTGTTTCTGGAGGTCTTAGAAGGTGTGGCCATGCTGGGGGAAGTGTGTCACTGGGGGCGGGCTTAGTGAGCTTAACAAGCCTCGTGTTCTACAGTTGCTTCCTCTCTGCTTCCTGTGCTCTTTTCGAGATGTGACCCTCGGTTTGCTGCTCCAGATCCAGCCACCATGCCTCCCGCCACAATGGACTAATTCCCTGGAACCGCCAATCGTAAGCTCAAATAAACTCTTCCTTTTATAAGTTCCTTGGTCTGGTGTTTTATCACAGCAACAGAAAAGTGACTAATACAACGCCCAACTGCTTTGGACAAAACTCAGGGGGCCCTACACAAGAAATACTTACAACTAGGTAATTGGCACTAGCATCCACAGATGAGGGATACTATTCATCGTTTGTTTTTCTGGGACTATGTTACTTCACTCAGCATGATGTCCTCTAGCTCCAGCCATTTTCCTGCAAATCTCATGATGTCATCTTTCTTCACTGCTGCATAGAACTCCATTGTGTAGATGTACCACATTTTCTCTATCCACTCATCAGTTGAGGGGCATTTGGGTTGGTTCCACCTCCTTGCTATTGTGAAGAGAGCTGAAATAAACATGGCTGTGCACGTATCTCTGCAGTGGGGTGAGTCTTGGGGGTACATGCCTAGGAGTGGTATGGCTGGGTCGGGTGGCAAGTTCATTCCAAGTCTTCTAAGGGTTCTCCACATTGCTTTCCATAGTGGCTGTACGAGTTTATATTCCCACCAGCAGTGGATGAGTGTTCCCCTTTCCCCACAACCTCTCCAGCACTTGGTATCATTTGTTTTCTTGATCCTAGCCAGTCTTATTGGAGTAAGATGATATATTAAAGTCGTTTTGATTTGCATTTCCTTAAAGATTAGTGATGTTGAACACTTCTTAAGGTGTTTCTCAGACATCTCTAATTCCTCACTTGTGAAGTCTCTGTTCAGTTCTTTGTTCCATCTATTGAGTGGGTCATTTGTTTTCTTTTTTCTTTGTTTTTTGAGTAGTTTATATATTCTGGAAATCAATGCTTTGTCAGATATATCTGCGGTGAAGGTTTCCTCCCACTCTGTGGGATTTCTCTTCACTTCCTTGATTGTTTCTTTTGATGTACAGAAGCTTTTGAGTTTAATGAGGTCCCATTTGTCAAACGTCGACCTTAATTCTTGAGCAGCTGCTGTCTGATTTAGGAAGTCTTTTCCTATGCCTATGTCTTGTAGTCAGCTGCCAACTTTTTCTTCTATCACCTTCAGAGTTTGGGGTTTCACCCTGAGGTCTTTGATCCATCTGGAGTTGACTTTTGTACAGGGCGAGAGGTAGGGGTTTAATTTCATTCTTCTACAAGTGGTGATCCAGTTTTGCCAACACCACTTGCTGAAGATGCTGTCTTTTCTCCATTGTGGCTTCTTGGCCCTCTTGTCAAATATAAGATGGCCGAAATTGTATGTGCTCAGATTTGGATCTTCAGTTTTGTTCCATTGGTCAACAGGACTGTTTTTGTGCCAGTACCAGGCTGCTTTTATGACTATAGCCCTGCAGTATAGTCTGAAGTCTGGTATAGAGATCCCCCCTGTGTAGCTCTTTTCACTCAGGGTTGTTTTGGCTATTCAGGGTCTTTTGTTTTTCCAAATGAATTTAAGGACTTTTGTTTCCAAGCCTGTGAAGAAACTCTTGGGGATTTTGATTGGAATTGCATTAAATCTATACAAGAGTTTTGGTAAAATGGACATTTTTACAATGTTAATTTTCCCAATCCATGAGCATGGGAGGTTTTTCCATCTTCTGATGTCTTCTTCAATTTCTTTCTTTAAAGGTTTAAAATTTTTGTTGTAGAGATCCTTGGTGTCTTTGGTTAGGTTTGTTCCTAGGTATTTTATTGCTATTGTGAGTGGGAAGGTCTCTTTGAATTCTTTCTCCAGTTGCTTGTTGTTGGTGTAAAGAAAGGCCATTGATTTTTTTTAAGGTTAATTTTGTATCCTGCCACTTTGTTGAAGCTGTTAATTGTTTCTAGGAGTTTTTCTGGTGTAGTTTTTAGCATCCCTTAAGTAAACAATCATATCATCACCAAATAGGGATAGCTTGACTTCCTCTTTTCCAATTAGTACTCCTTTAATTTCCTTTTCTTGCCTTATTGCTCTAGCAAGTGTTTCAAGCACTATATTGAAGAGGAGTGGTGACAGGGGGTAGCCTTGCTGAGTTCCTACCTTTGAAGGGAATGTTTCTGTCATTTCCCCATTTAGGATGATATTGGCTGTGGGTTTTCTGTATATGGCTTTGATTACATTGAGGAATGATCCCTCCAATCCAATTCCCTCTAGGACTTTAAGCATGAAAGGATGCTGGATTTTGTCAAAGGCTTTTTCCGTGTCAATTGAGATAATGGTGTGGTTTTTGTCTTTCAGTCCATTTATATGCTTGATGATATTTATTGATTTTCATATGTTGAACCATCCCTGCATCTCTGGTGTGAATTCAGGGATGGTTCAACATACGGAATGTTTTTTACTCAAAAGTCTTCTGTCTTCTCTGTGTGTATATGTTTGTGGACGCATGTTTGAATGTGTGCGGAGGCTGGAGGTTGATGCCAGATGTCTTCCTCACTTGCTCTCCACCTTTCTCGAGACAAGTTCTCTCACTGAGGATGGAACTCATGGATTCTGCTCAACTAGTTAGCCATCAAGCCCCAGGGATCCTCCTGTCTTGGCTTCCCCAGTGCTGGGACTACTATTCTGCCTGGCTTTTAGGGTGAGTGCTGAGGATCCCACTCAGGTCCACATGTTTGTGCAGTATGCACTTCACCAACTGGGCCATGTCCCCAGCTCCAAAGTTCTCTTGGTTTCTACGTTGCCCCTGTGCTGGTGCTCCACTGGACACGGAGGGCTTTTGATGGAGCTTTCCGGTTTGCATCCATTGATGTTTCTAGATCAAAGGCTTTGCTAGTGCCAACTCTAAGCTACATGAGACAAAAATCATCCATTGATGTTTCTAGATCAAAGGCTTCACTAGTGCCAAAGGCTTCACTAGTGCCAACTCTAGGCTACATGAGACAAAAATGAAACTCACCACGGTGATATTGTTGGAGTCCTAGTGCTACCAGGCACTTATATTTACAATGTGATACAACATTCCTGTATCTTAAATTAAGAAGCAGAATTGACAAAAGAAAATGGATTCATTTATAGTTTGGTTAAACTGGGGAGAGAAAGACTCCTAGCTTCTGTGTACCTTTTCTCTAAGGGTTACAATTTGATAGAAATGTGAACTACAAGCCAGGAGATATGTATATGCTAATGTAACTGAGGGCTAAGCTTTCAGAACTGTGCGTGATCTCTTCCTGGAAGGCAAATTCCTACTCTGGCACCAGGGTGTTAGCCTTGCTTTTTCCTGGGATTTTGATCCCCAACACCCACATGGCAGCTGAGAACCGTCTTTACCTCCAGTTCTAGGGGAATCCAATGCGGGTGCACAAACCTGCATGCAGACAGTACATTCATACACATATGAAAATAAATAAATAATTAAAAAAAGAATCTTAAATTTGCTTTACATACACACACAGATTTACTTTGATTTTTCATTTTACTTGAAAGAATAAGAAAAAGGAAAGATGTCTACTCTATCATCTCAGAAATAGATATTATCCATATATAAATAGAAGCATGGTTTTATACATTTAAAAATTTGTTTGTGGTGTGTATATATTCAGTACGTGTGAGTGCCTGTGCCGTGGCTTGCATGTAGAGGTCAGAGGACAGTTTGCAGAAGTGAGTTCTCTACTTCCAACATGTTAAGTCCTGGGAATCCAATCAGCCTTGGTGGCGAACACCGTTATCTGCTTGGGCCATCCTGCTGGCCCCGTGTACGTCGTTATACAATCGCAGTGTGGCTAACCCACAGAGGCTCCACGCTGCTTGAGCCCAACTGTGTGGAGCACTGGGAAAGACAAAACTAGACAGGAAAAGGCTTGTGGCTGCTGGGGCTTGGGCGATGGGGGAAGGGCAGAAGAGATGAACAGATGGGATAAAGGACATTCTTAAGGCAGGGAAACAATTTGATGCGGCACTATAATGGGAGCTAATGGTATTGTATATCTGTCCAAAAGCAGAGGATGCAATATGATGTGTGTTTCCATTGCTTTAGCAAACAAAGAAAGCACTCTGGTGAGAGGCTGGAACGGGGATAGGTGTGTGGGGTGGGGGAGGTACTTCAGCTCAGTTTTGCTATGCAATTAAAACTCCTCTAGCAAGTGAAGTCCATTAATTGAACAATGATGGCGACTGAGTCTGCACGGCACAAACAGGTGCTCTCACCTCTTGAACATCTGCTTAGACTCACACTGACTCAGTTCATACTCAGATGCCCACACACCCACCCCTGGATTCTCTTTCTTGGCCAAGCCCAGGCTGCCCTTGACTTACTCTTTTATCTACTATCTCTGTTTCCTCTTCATCCCTAATTGTTTAGTAGATCTTTTTTAAATGTCTTATCTATTATTTTTATTTTATGTGTATGAGTGTATTGCCTGCACGTATGCGGTGCAATGCCCAGAGAGGGCAGAAGAGGGCGTCGGATCCCTGGAACTGGAGTTACTGACTGGTCAGCAGCCATGTGGGTTCTGGGAACGGAATCTGGGTCCTCTGCTAGAACAGCCATGCTCTTAGCCACTGAGCCATTTCTTGGCAATCTTCCTAAGCCTCATTGCCCTTATCCGTACTAAAACTTGGATCTGGGGGCCCAACCATAAGACGGCTCAGCGAGTACTCACTGCAATCCTGATGACCAGAGTTTGATTCCCAGAACTCATGTAAAGGCAGGAAAGGACTAGTTCCCCAGAGTTGTCCTCTGACCTGTACTCCCAACACACACACACACACACACACACACACACACACACAGAGAGAGAGAGAGAGAGAGAGAGAGAGAGAGAGAGAGAGAGAGAGAGAGAGAGAGAGAGAGAGAGAGAGAGAGAGAGAGAGAGAGAGAGAGAGAGAGAGAGAAACAAAAAACAAACCCGAAATAAAAAGATAAGGATGTGACAAGGTCTGTGTGAGGGACTCAGGGCGGTGCTCAGATACAAAGGTTTGTGTTCCCGTCCCTTGGCCTTCTGGTTTCTGGGGCACGCGGAGCGTGGCAGCCAGCTCCTCCAGAGTCCCTTCAAGAAACAAGAGAGATGAGCGGAAGGGAGGAGAGCCCTCCTCCACTGGCATGCATCTGGAGAGCTGTTGGCTTCCTGGGTCCTCCTGGGGGCGGAGAGCATGTGGAGCGGGGGAGGATGTTGTTTTTCAAGAGACAGAAGCTTCCATTTCCGATTCTCACAGGCGACCTGAATGCCCAACGCGTCAGGCAGGGAGAGCTGCCCAGATCTGACACTAACTCCTTGTGGAAGCCGCTGGCGGGCCTGGGGCCAACAGAGCTGCCTGCAGCACAGCTATGCAGGGTGAATTTAGCGCCTGTGAGGAGGCCCCAAGACAGACTCCCTCTTTGTTCTCAGGACACTTCCCAGACATGGGTGCCATCTCTTCGCTGGGTCCTATTCACGGTCAGCTGCGAAGAGAAGCTCAGAGGCTCCAGGTTCAGCCCTAGAAGGAATCGGTTCATTTGTGTCTTGGAGACCTCCTAGTCGACCAACACACTACACAGGTGAGGTCTTGGAACTTACCACTTTACAAGTCACCAACTCCAAACAGTTTTTACTGTAGTCTACAGTGGGAAAAACATTTTGCATTATGATAAGTGAGACACACACACACACACCACACACACACACACACACACACACACACACACACACACAAACCTGCATTTAAAATATGAAGTGGGGCTGACAAGATCGTTCAGTGGCTAGAGTGCTTGTTGCACAACTAGGAAGGCTGAGTTTGGATTCCCAGGCCCTCTTAAAAGGGAACAGTGGCCTGCATCTGTAACCCCAGCCTTGTGGGGGCTGAGAGGGAAGTCAAAGCTGGGTACTGGGGCCTTCTCTGGCCAGACAGCCTAGCCAAAAAGAGCTTGGGGTTCAGTGAGAGACTCTGTCTCAAAAATCAAGTGGAGAGTGATAGAGGAAGACATGGTTTCGACTGCAGCCCTCCACATGCACACACAGAGAAATGACACACAAATAAAATAATGGTCTAGACTAAGCATCAGACTGCACCAAAGCTAATTGCATTGTTAATGGGAACCGAATTTTGGGTTATATATGATATAAATTTCTGGATTTTTGTTTCAAAAATTGCTGCAGCTAAGCATGGTAGTGCACATGTTTAATCCCAGTTCTTGACAAGCTGAAACAGGAAGATTGAGAAGAGACCAACCTGTGCTACGTGTTTTGACTCTTATCTCAAAAAGGGGTAGGTGGAGATAAGAGAGACCCTGTCTCAAAAAGACCAAAAAAAAAAAAAAGGGGGGGGGGTAGGTGGGGTCTGGAGAGACAGCCCAGTGGTTAAGAGCACAGGCAGGTTTGATTCCCAGCACCCACATGGCACCTAACAACTATCTATAACTTCAGTTCTAAGGGATCCAACACCCTCTTCTGGCTTCCACATCATTGCTGCGCAGGTACAATACATACACTTATATTATTGCACATGTAAATAGAAATAAGCTAAAAAATGCAAACAGTTGTCTACATCCCCATTTCCTACCTGTCTATATTAACTTGCCAGCTTGGGGGTTAGCTCAGCATGTTGGCACAGTTGAGGCCCTGGCAATTTTGGTGAAGCTTTGCTGCCAAGTGTTTGGCCTCCGCTCTCCTCTGCCTCTCTTTCTCCCAGATACTTGTACTACCATCTCATGGAATGATCTAGAATTTCTTCAGGAGTTCAGCTGCGGGGGTGGGGGGTGTAGCTTGTTTAAACAAGAGCTTCTGAGACTGTTACCTGGTTGGCTGCCATGTTGATTTTTTTTTTTTAATTCTACTAAAAACATTTAGAATCTAGAAGTCTAGTCCACCTCTCTCATGTTCTGACTGGGGAAGCTGAAGCCCAAAGAAGGGTGGTGACTGGGCCAAAGTCCCTAGGGAAGAAGGGAAGAGCTGAGACTTGCTTTGCTGCATTTCTTATTTTAACCCCTGACTTCGCCAGGGCATCAGATGATAACCTTGGTGCAGGGAGTTGAGGGGCGAGAAGATAGGAAATAGATATGAACGTTCTTTGAAAAAAGCAGAAATTGTGTTCTATGTAGAAGGAACTTATTTTTTCCCCTACGCTTCAGAGTAGAAATTATAGTTTCCACCAGAAAAGTCGAATCCTTTTTTTATTGTCACTTAACGAATGCCACCCCAATTCCAAAGAAAGCTGTTCATTGTTATATTGAAACAAGCAATGCAAGAAGTTAAAAATGTTTGGAAATTGCCCTTTTTGTAGTTAAAATTGTTTTCTTACAAGTTCAAACCAGTAAAAGACTTCTGTTTCTTACGCATATAGATGATTATTTATATACAATTGTTTTGCAGTGGTAGAGATTAAACCAAGGGCCTTGGGCATGCTAGGCATTGTTTTATCACTGAGATAAGTCCCCAGCCTTAGTTATGTAGCTCTTTAGACTGTTCTTAAACTCATTATGTAGTTTAGGCTGGACCTGATTAAGCTCAGGATCTTCCTGCCTCAGTCTCTCCAGTGTTGGGTTTAAATGTTGGCACCACTACTCAATGCCTGTGAAGTTTGTTTTACATGCAGTAGTTTATGTACGCAGCATTGTTCATCCAAGTTCTCCTCTTCCCCCTCCTCCGCCATCTCCTCCTTTTCCTTCTTTCGTCTCCTCTTCCTTCTTTTGGTTTTTTGGAGATAGTGAGACAGGGTCTCCCTGTAGCCGCAGCTAGCCATGAACTTGCTATGTAGACCAGGGTGGCTTTGAATTCAGAGATCCACCTGCCTCTGCCTCTAACCTCTGAATGGACAAATGCTTGATAGTTATTGCTTCTGCCTCTGGACCTACTTACGTCCTTTGCCACCCTGTGCTGTGGCTTAGGAAGGTGGCCTGTGGGGACTGCCTGCCTTTTGGCTTCTGAAGCTCAGAGGCCTGGGGAGAAGGGTTTGGTGTATTCAATCACTCTGCTAAGGTCGTACCAGCTTCCTCTTCCCACGGGTCTTCCCATGACCACTTACTTCCTCTTCTGGGTTTGGCCTGGGTGGTCAGTGTCTCCACAGGTACTGATCCTCATGCTCTGTCTACATCCTGACTATGCTTTTGTATTCCTTTATTACACCCCCCAAGCTACCCAATTAGAGTAGGACATCTGTCTGCTGGGTCTTGACTTGCTTTCTATTTCCTGTTCATTTTCCTCACAATATTGTGTGTTTTATTGCTTTTTATTCCACGTAGTATCATGAGACCTATTAAAATAGAGAAGACTCATATTTTCCTCTTTTGCATTCTGTGTGTTGAGAGGCAGCAGTGATTATGTGGGACTTCTTAACCTTGGGAAGCTTGAAAACCACTGAAGCCCAAACCCACCTGCAGAGCTTCACGCTATGGGTCTAAGTGGCCCTGGGTGTCCGGTGCCAGGAGCTCCCTGGTGGGTCGGGGAGGAGCCTGTGGCTGGGGGGGGGTCTGGCTCTGGAATTTGTCTCTGGAAGGTTTCATGAGTCTTTCCGAGCCCTACATGGCCCATGTGCAGTGTATGTGTGTGTGTGTATGTGTGTGTATGTGTGTATATGTGTGTATGTGTGTATGTATGTGTGTGTATATGTGTGTGTATGTGTGTATATATGTGTGTGTGTATATGTGTGTGTATATGTGTGTATGTGTGTATGTATGTGTGTATATGTGTATGTATGTGTGTATATGTGTGTGTATGTATGTATATATGTATGTGTGTATATGTGTGTATGCATGTATATGTGTGTATGTGTGTATACATGTGTATGTGTGTTTGTGTGTATATATATATGTATATGTGTGTATGTGCATATATGTGTGTATGTGTGTATATGTATGTATGTGTGCATATGTGTGTTTCTTTCTTTCTCTCTCTGGCCCTGCATCTTTGTTTTCTTCTGTCCCTTAGTCTGATCTTAGTGGCTGAGGCCTAGGTGGTATCATGGGTTCTGACTGTGTACACCACCGCCCTCTTGTGGACACAGGCCCAGCTTTGATGCTGGCAGGATGTTCTTTCCTGTCGTCAAACCCCTGGACCAAATGAAGTATCCAAGAGTGATTTACTCCAGTATAGCAGAGGCTGTACCTAACTCCTCCCAGAAGTTAGCCATCCCCCTTTCCTAATACCCTTGGCGAAAGAAGGTGTCCTATTTCCCAGGCATTCAGATTTCAAGAGGTAGTTAATTGGTTTAGAATTAGCTCTCCACAGGAGGGGACCAGGTAGATTAATTGCTTTGCATAATAACCCTGATTAAACATCCAGCAGAGCATTTAAGAAAAAGTATCCCCCCACCATGATCCCTTGGGAGACAGTGTAACAGAGTGCATCCCTGAGCATCTCAGGGCCAAAGGAGCAAAGGTTTCTGTGTCCAGCTGAGCTGCTGAGAATGTGACCTCTGACCCTAGTCTGATGCCCCCTCCTGCATCTCTTTGAAGTCCTTGAAATTATTTCCTCTGGTTTTAGCCTCCTCTCGCCCCATCTTCTGAGTCTTGTTCCCAGTTCCCCTTGGAGCCTCTTGCTGGCCAGTTCCCAGCACACACCACTCCTTTGGCTCTGTTCAGTCGATGTTCACTAGCTTTCAGTTGCTCCTTTTCAGCAACGAGGGTGACAACCTGCTAACTGATTCCACCAATTTATGTATAGTGAACTTTATTTATTTATTTTTTTGGTCTTTTTGAGACGGGGTCTCCCTGTAGCTCCAGCTGTCCTGGAGCTCACTATGTAGACCAGGCTGGCCTTGAACTCACAAAGATCCACCTGCCTCTGCCTCCCAAGTGCTAGGATTAAAGGCGTGCACCACCACATCTGGCTGTAGTGAACTTTAATGATTAGCACACGAGATTCTATTATTTTTGTAATGATGTGAAAGGAATTTTGATTTATTCTTTTTGTTGGAAAAGATATAAGAAAAAGGGCGAATGTATTCTTAAAATATTGATCTAATTTTGATCACTAAATTTACATGAAATTAATTTTTGTGCCACATTTGGAGCACTTTTTACTGTGATTACAGGCTTCCTATGATCCCCGCTTCCATCTCATGTTCCAATGTATGGGTTAAATGGGTCCATTTACACATTTACTAGCTTTTCTTGAACACCTGCTCTGTGCCAGGCACTTTTCCAGCTTCTGAGCTACAGCAGGGGGTGGAGTATCTCTTTTCTCATGAGGCTCAGGTTCTGGTGGGGACCGATAAAGAGTTGGGGTGGATCTTACTTTTTTATACTAATTTTCTTTTTAAATTCTTTGAGAATTTTATACACTTGACTTGATCATATTCTGTTCCCACAACTCCTCCCAGATCTACCCCCCTTCTCTATCCGTCCAACTTTGTGTCTTCATAGTTTAAGAACCCATTGAGTCTAATTTGTGCTACCCATATGCTCCCAGGTGTATGGCACATTCTTAAAGAAAAATGACTCTTCTTCTCCCCCCATCTATCAATTGCCCATGCTCTTTAGCTGGAGTGGGGGTTTCTTGCCCACCTCTCCCCTCTATGCTGGGATTTTGTCTGGCTTGAGCAGGTCTTGTGCACTCACATGTGCAACTGCCCCATTGTGTCCAGAAAACACCATTTCACTGCCACCATTCACCACCTCCGACCCTTACAATCTTTCTGTCCCCACTTCCTGAGCCTGACCCTTGGGGAGAGGAGTATGATGTAGATGTCCCATCTAGGGCTGGGCACTCTGTGGTCTTTTATTCTCAGCATGTTGGCCACTCATGGGTCTCTATCAGTCACCGTCTACTGCAAAAAGAAGCTTCTGTGTTGACAGTTGAGATGGGCACTCATCCATAGACATAAGGGTAAGTTAGTTTAATACTATGTCCATTTAGCAGAATAATAGCAGTAGGATTTCCCCTAGTGTCGGTGATGTCTCTGGCTGTGAACAGTGCCAGGCGAAAGTCCTGTCTTGTGGAACAGTCCTTAAATGCAGTCAGAAAAGGTTTGGTTCCTCCCATAAGCTGCATGTCACTATCGCATCAGTGGGCATACCCCTCTAGACCAGTCCTTACTGTAGCTTGCAGGGTCCACAGCTGGGTAAAACTGATGATTACTTTTCTCTTCCAGTGGGTACATAGCGCTTTAGCACTATGAAAGCTAATAATTTTCTTTATTCTTAACAATTCTGTGCATGTATATAATGAAACATATTTAAATCCCTCCCATTTCCTCCTGTACACCCTTCCCAAGTACCCTGAAACATGGCCTCTTCTCAGCTTCATGCTTTCTTTTTATGATAACATATTAAGTTTAATTAGTGTTGTCCATATGTGTATGGCTGTGGGACCATCTACTTGAATATGAAAATCAGATCTTATTTTTGCTTCCAGAATTCCTTCTTTTGTTTTTCACATTTTGTTATCCTTATTTTATGTGTATGAGTGTATTGTCTGCATATCTGTAAGTGTACCCATGTTGTGCAATGACCTCAGAGTCAGAAGAGGGTGTCAGATCCCCTGGAACCGGAGTTACGAGTGGTTATTAGCCACCATGTGGGTACTAGGAATCAAACCCGGTTCCTCTGCAAGAGCAGCCAATGCTCGTAATGCGTGAGCCATCTCTTCAGTCTCAGAGCTCCTTCTTAAGCTTTGGAAACTGGAGCAAGGCATTGGTCCCTGCACATGGTGGCACACGACCCATTTCTGACCGAGAACACTGTGCTGATTCTTGGCAGCTACTGATGTCCAAGATCAATTAGCCCTTTGCAATTGGGTAACTTTCTAGTATTTGAAATCACAGTCAAGAGGAGGAAAAGGGTGCCCCCTCCCAGGGTTGAAGTAGTTTCCCTTCCCGCTCCCACCTACTCTTTCCTGGGCATTTGTTTCTTTATTTTTAGGACACTATTTTAATGAATTCTTTGAGAATTTCATACATGCACACAATACTTTTTGATCACATCCTCACCCCATTTCTTCCCTAACCCTCTCAGATCCATTCCGTACTCCCGGTCCTTCCCATCCCCGTGTCATCTTTTCCACTCTACCTTTTATGGAAGAAAGTGTGAATTACCTTAGAGACTTGGAATAATCATTAAACAAGATCATGTATAACTATGTGTGCAGGCATGTGCTATGCATATGTATGTATACATGCACACACACATAGTACTTGACACAGCGCCTGATTCAGAGCTCTGTAAATAGCTGTTCTTACTAAATACATTTTAATGTTTCTCAATTTTCACACGTGATGTGAATTTGTAGATTAGTTGCACCATTCTGTTCTTTGGCACTGGGGGGCACTGTTGACTAGTCTAAGGAGTTCCTTAGTCTCATGTTTTATAGTTTTCAGTCACATGCATACCAGTAGTATAAAACTGACATGGGCTGAGACAAGGGGGTACATGCCGATGCTGGTTCACAGAGTGCAAAGGACCTGCCTGGGGTTCCAGGTTTCTTGGAAGAATGATGCATCAGCGTGAAACTCAAGAACAGGGTAGGGGTATACATTCACCTGTGTCAGTTTGCAGGAGAACAGTGGTCAGAGGACCTCCGTCTTAGTGGAGAGGCCTGTGGGAAGACATGTAATGTTATGATGGAGGGGATCCTGGGTACCTCAGAAGTACCACAAAGCTTGTTGAATTTGCTTCCTGCAGTTACAGACCTGTAAAGTTAGACTGGGGCCTCACTGGTTTAACTTATTGTTGTCAGACCTGAGATTGAAAATCTCCTCCCCTCTTACAGTGAGGATGAAACCTAGGGCTTTGAGCATCCTAAGCAGAACTTTCTACCACTGAGTTAGAGCCCCACCCTGCTTTTGTCTCCTAATACTAGTTTCTCTTCAGGTGAGATAGGAATCTTCCTTAAGTTCTAGTTTCCTGGTTAGTGGGGTTAAAAATCCTTGCCTCCTACAACAGATATGGGGCTGTCTGAGATAAGTACATTAAACAATGATCAAAAGGTAGATGTTGGTGCTGGAGACATGGCTGAGTGGTTAAGAGCATTGGCTGCTTTTGTAGAATGCCCAGGTTCAGTTCTCAGTATATACACTGTTGTTAACCATCCAAACTCCAGTTCCAGGGGAATCCAATGCCCTCTTCTGGCCTCTGTGGGCATTGCACGATGCCGATCTACTTACATATATGCAGGCAAAACACTTAAACACGTACAATAAAAAATAAATAAAATTTAAAATTTTTCTTAAAAAGGTAGGTGTCAGGGTTCCATTAATCATTAGGTATGGTTTCTTACAGTGTCCCAAAGGACTCTGAGATGAGGCTGTTACTGCTAAACACCATGAGGACAGCAGGTGGCAGGGAAGAGGACAAGAACATCTGGGAATGCTGAGCAGGGGAGTCCATAGGCACTGCTTACTGTGGCCAGGAGCATCGGAGCAAGCTGGTGATTGCTACAGGGCCACGTGCAGAGAACACCTGTGTCCAGCTCTGCACAGGCTTGGCCAAACTAAGTCTCAGTTTTCTTAAATGGAAGACACAAAAGGAATTTTCATGGCAGCTTTCAGCCCCAATGGAGGAGAATGGGAAGAATTCAGAAGCGTTGTCCAGATCAGGTAGGAAAGAACCTTCTGCTGGGAGTGGATGGGAGTGACAGCATGTAAGTCATATATTTTCCCGTCTCTGTAACCCCAGTCTCTCTGGATGTGTAATTTTAAAACACCCTATCTAGTTCTCCACATGAATTCCATCTTTAACTCTCTGAACCCTGTAAGGAAAGGTTCTGTCTTTGTTTTACAGAAGAGGAACTTGGCACAGAGAGGTAAAGGTTAGCTAATGTTCTTGGCAGCACAGAGCTGTGAGTTGTGGACAGTCTCCTTTTCAGCTTTCACAGTCTGGTCTGGAAGCTTTCTGAGCAGAGGTGCCTACCATATGTAACTTAATCCCCAGAGCCCAAAAGCTTTCAGACCACGTCTGTTGTGTTGTTGAATGTGGTGGTTCTAGTAAAACCATAGAACCACCTGGAAAACGTGAAAGTACTGTTCATGCCTGGGCGCGTCCTCAGATAGTGTGCAGGCCCCGCCTCCTGGCATGCTGCACAGCGAGGCTCAGGCCAGAGGGCTAAGTTCTCATTCTTTCTCCAACTGCAGGCCTTCTTCTCCATCCCGATCCTTGGCACTTGGGGGTGCTGTTGGCTAGTCTAAGAAGTAGTGTTTCTTCAGTAGGGTCTTATCTTCAAGTTCTGTAGGGTAATCAAGAGCAACAGCAATCACTGATAATGTTTGGGGGTCCGTGGGACTCCCCTGGCCAGCAACTCTAAAGCAAGTAACCCGTTTCTGTCACTGGCTTTTTATATGCTAGCCCGTGGTGTCCGTTAGGGACATTGACTCTCCATTTAAACTTTTTTTTATATGTACATATTTTAGGAAGCTTCTCTAGCAGTAGGTTTTCATATGACTTTTTCAATTGGCCTTTCTTGTTAGTGATGCCTCTCTATATTCCCACCTCTATTCTGCCCTCCCGTCCTCCACCCCATATAACCCTTCCTGTTCCATTATCCTCCTTCCCGCTTTATATCACTGGATTCTTTCTTCATTCCTTGAGAGGCCCTTCACCATGGCCCTTACTAGTTCCCTGACCTCTCTGGGTTTTCCAAAGGAAACACACATATCAAAAGATTCAAAGCTGGCATCCGCATATGAGAGAAAAAAAATGTGATAGCTATCTTTCTGGGTCTGAGTTACCTCATTCAGGATGCTTATTTCCAGCTCCATATACTTTCCTGTGAATTTCCTGCTGAATAATATTCCATTGTGTAAATATACCACATTTTCATTATCTGTCAATTAGTTGATGGACATTTCAGTTGGTTCCACTTCTCAGCTATTGTGAATAGAGCAACAACAAACATAGATGAGGAAGCCACAACAAACCTAGTAGGAGATAGATTACTTTGGATATATACCCAAGAGTGGTATAGCTGGATCATGTGGTAGATCTATATTCAGTCATTTGAGGAACCTCCACAGAGTTGTAGAACATGGAGAAATTAAGCTGGTACTCACCTGGACGCCTCAGCCCTACCGGCTAGCTTTCACAGCTTCCAGTGCTATGCATGTTACCAGCTGAGAATCAGCAGTCTTATCCAGTTGTGAACCTTGTGAACCACAGTAGGGCTCTGGTCTGGAGAGATATGCCCCACTGATGCAACAGTGACATGAGGGTTACGGGAGGAACCAAACATCTTCTGACTGGATTTAAGGACTGTTCCATAAGACAGAACTTATGCCTGGCATTATTCATGGCCAGGGACATCACAGACTCTAGGGGAAATCCCACTGCTGTTACTCTGCTAACTGGACTACTGAACTGACTTATCATTATGCCCGTAGATGAGCGCCTCTCTCAGCTGTCATCGCGGAAGCTTCTTTTTGCAGTAGATGGTACGATTAATAGAGATCTACAACTGGCCAATGTGCAGAGAGAGAGAATAAGAGGCCACAGAGTGCTCAGCCCTAAATGGGACAACTAGACCACACTCCTCTCCCCAAGGGTCAGGCTCAGGAAGAGGAGACAGAAAATTTGTAAGGGCCAGAGGTGGTGAATGATAGTGAGACAGTGCTTTCTGGACACGATGGGGCAGTTGCACATATGAACTCACTATGGTTGTGATGGCATGCACAGGACCTGCTCAAGCTCAAGCCAGACAGAATCCCAGCATGGAGGAGGGAGGTGGACATGAAGCCATACCCATAGCTACGGAGCACTTGGCAATTGATAACCAGTGAGAGAATCAGTATTTAATTATTATCTATCTATCTATCTATCTATCATCTATCTATCATCTATCATCTATCTATCTATCTATCTATCTATCTATCTATCTATCTATCTATCATCATCATCATCATCTATCTATTATGAGTGTATTGCTTGTCACTATTTAGACCAGACTGGTCTTGAACTCACAGAGAGTTTTTGGGAGGAAATATATACACAAATTTGAAAATTAAAAAAAAATCAAATCTAGAATTTCTTCCTTTTAAAATACTTTTAAAAATAATATCCTTAGGGGCTGGAGCAATGATTCAGAGGCTAAGAGCACTGGCTGCCCTTTCAGACGATCCAGGTTCAATTCCCAGCACTCATATGGTGGCTAACACCAACCTTAACTCCAGTTCCAGGGAATCCGGCGCCCTCTTCTTATCTTCTCAAGCATTGCACCACACGGGTGCACTTACATATATGCAGGCAATACACTCATACACACTAAATAAAGAAATAAAATATTCCTATCAATTCTTTGAGAATTCCACACAAAGCATTTGGTCATTTTCACTCTGACCCCTCCCTCCCCTCAGATCCATTCCCACTTCCCTGCTCTCCCACCCAGCTTCATATCCTCTTCTTTATTTTTTTAAGCCCATTGAGTCTCATTTGTGGCCTCCAAATATTCTCGACTAAGGGGGCCATCTTCAGGAGCATGGTCAACCTACTTACTAAGGGTCACATCCCTAAAGAAAACATTCTCAGGGCTAGGGAGATGGCTCAGTGGTTACAAGTACTGACTGCTCCTGGCACCCATGTGGCCAGTAACAATTTCCATAGGACAGCTGGTGCTACAGGGAAACCCTGTCTCAAAAAGAAAAAAAGAGAGAAATGTTGTACCACCAACTAGCAGATGGGGCCATGAACCATGACACGAAGACCATGGGCTGTGGAGGAGGGAAGACAGTCACCCCTAGCACTTTGAGAGAAGCTGGATTTAGCCCAGGGAAGCCCATGTTGGCCTTCTAACCTTAGCAGTGAGATTATAAATTCAAATCTGGTGTGCTTTATCACTAAGTTTGTGGTGATTTATCCTAGTAGCCTTAGGCAACTGACTGCCATCCAAGTAATATCTGATGCAAGTGTCTGCCTATGGTAGACACTAAGCTGGCTCACCCCAGGCCATCCCTGTCCCCTCCTCCCATGCCTTCATTCCAGGTAGCTTCACTGCCAACCTCTCTTGCACACAGGATGACCATATGGCCCAAGGATTCCTAAGGAAAATCACCCTGGAAAAGATTCTTCCTACCCACTGAAGGAAGAGCAGCAATTCAACGGGAGTGTCTCTCTCTGCCTTGCATGTGCCCTCCCCGCCTCCGCCAGTTACTCTGGACCCGCATGTGGAGACTCTGATGTCTAGAGCTGCAGCTTACTTTGGGACTATGTGGTAAGAATCCAGGCATTACTCTCAACCATCCTTTTGATGTGAAACCACTCTGAGGTCAGCCTAGTATGTGGCCTGTGCTATGTCTCATTTCGCCCTCCAGAGTGTGTCCCCACTTACAGTTTCCCCCACAGAACCAGATTTTTAAATTATTTATTTATGTATTATTTTTTATGTGTATGAGTGTACTGTCTGCATGTAGGTTGGTGCACCCGTGTTGCGCAATGCCACGGAGGTCAGAAGAGGGCGTTGGATTCCAATGGAACTGGAGTTAAAGATGGTTCTTAGCTGCCATGTGGGCGCTGGGGATTGAACCCGGGTCCTCTGCAAGAGCAGAGTCGGCGCTCTTAACCACTGAGCCATCTCTCCAGCCCAAACCAACAGATAATTATTGACTACGCGAGTCTCTAGTCTGAGCATTGATGTGAAGTACATGAATTAAATGGCCTGGCCCTGGAGGGTTTCACAGTCTCTGTCAATTGGATCTTCTTTGGTTACAAGTGCCAAGAACCCATTTTGCAAAGAGGCAATAAAGATTGAGGCAGGAAATACATTTAGGGTATTTAGCATGGTTCTTACCAAATGTTATTGTATTACAATTATCAGGGGACTCCAGCGTGCAAAACTTTCACCTGATTTTAATTTTCATCGTCATAAAAAACCTGAAAATAACAAGAATAAAATTATTACAATTTGTTTAAAAATGAGTAAGAAAAAGCCCAGACTTGGAGTTATTTTTTGGTGGTACTGAAAACTCTTGACAGGGTGGTGCAACTGCTTTGATCCCTTTTCCTGTTAACTAGGGGGTAGATCATAGAATTCCCAAATGTAGGACTCCTTAGAGATCAGCTAACTCAGAAATGGCCTCAGCGTATCAGGTCTGGTCTACTGATAGCAATTGCCTGAAGAATTGGGTTGTGCCTTAATCCTGGGAAAGGGTGATGGGTCTGGTTGGCAGTGTCCGTATGGACTCAGAATGGGTATATCTTCCTTGGCAATATGTGTGGCACACCCTTGCTATACTTCAGTTAGTCACTCGCTCATGTAACCAATAAGGAAATGGAACCTCTGAGAATAGAACTGACTTAATGCTACACGTTGAACTAGAATATGTCTCTAGTTCAGTGTGTAACATTCTGAGATAATGGTTTTTCTTTTGCAAATCATCTCCCAAGATCAAAGATTGGGCTTATATATTTTAGCTTTCATTAAAGTTTAGCTTTCATTTCCTTTCATTAAAAGATGTATGCATGTATTTGTTTGCTTGTTTGTGCGTGCGCCATACTGTGCATGTAGAGGTTAGAGAACAAGTTATGGGAGTTGGTTTTCTTCTTCCCCGCGTGGGTCCTGGGGACGAAAGTCAGTCCTGAGGCTTATTGGCAAGCGCTCTTACCCACTGACCTATCTTCGTTGGGCCTTGGCTTCCCTTTCTTTCCTTGGCAGGATTTCTAATGCTTCAGTGAAAAGCACAGAGTCACCCGGAACGTGAATATGGCTTCTAGTCTCAGCTAAGGTTTTTGTGCTTAAAAATAAATCTGCTTCTCTGAGGGTCTTTCCTTATCTCTCCCAAACTGGACAGTTGAGATATTGTGAAGTTTGATAACTAAAGGTTGCCAAAGAATGTTAGCTGAAAAAGTTAAAATTGGAGAAACAAGCTGACATAGGATGCTCAGGAACCTGTGTACCTTTCTTGGCTCGGTAAATGGGTCTCAGTGTGTTTTGTGGGTCTACAGGAAGAACAGGTAGATTTGTGCTTCATAAAGTGTTTGCTTGCTTTGTTTTAATTCTTATCTGTCAGGCTTTAGAACCTGGGCTTGTTTTGTCCATGTGATGGGTACTTGAAAGAGTCCTGTTTCTCCTAAGAATTTGGTCCTTTGTGTATGTGGCTGGGCTGCCCTCAGGCTCTCAAATAAGCAGAAGCTCTGGGCACTTTAGATTTGGCAGGAAAGCAGTGACTCAAACTGACATAGGGACGTGTGAAAGGTTTATAAATTACAGAGCACCTTCCAAAGGAGAAGTGGAGCTCCTCTTGCCTTCACCATGTCATAACTTGTTTTGTGCTTTTCAGACTGGATCTAGGGGAGGGACAGGGAGTTTGTGGACATTCTGCATATTGGCAATACTACTTGCCCTGGATCCTTGACTGACACATTGAGTTTTTCTTTTTTTTCTTCTTGCTGAGCACCTTTTAATTTTTATTTTAATTTTTTAAAATTTATTTATTTATTTTTTAAATTTCATTTATTTATTTTTGTATGTGTATGAAGGTACTGTCTGCATGTAGATTTGTGCACCCGTGTTTTGCAATGCCATGGAGGTCAGAAGAGAGTGTCGGATTCCCCTGGAACTGGAGTTAAAGGTGGTTCTCAGCCACCACGTGGGTGCTGGGGCTCGAACCTGGGTCCTCTACAAGAGCAGTCGGTGCTCTTAACCACTAGGCCATCTCTTCAGCCCCTATTTATTATTTTTTATGTGTACTGTCTGCATGTAGGTTGGTGCATCCATGTCGTGCAATGCCGCGGAGGTCAGAGAGGGCATCGGATTCCCCTGGAACTGGAGTTAAAGACAGTTCCTAGCCACCATGTGGGTGCTGGGAATCGAACCTGGGTCCTCTGCAAAAGCAGTCTGTGCTCTTAACCACTGAGCCATCTCTCCAGCCCCTATTTTTATTTATTATTATTATTTTTGGTCTTTTCAAGACAGGGTCCCCCTGTAGCCCCAGCTGTCCTGGAACTCACTCTATAGACCAGGCTGGCCTTGAACTCACAAAGATGCACTTGTCTCTTCCTCTCGAGTGCTAGGATTAAAGGTGTGTGCCACCACACTGGATTATTTTTAATAATACTTTTATTGATGTTTTGTGCATTTCAGACATCATTTCTTAGTTCCTTCCCCCCACCCCACCCCAGATCATGCATTCTGCCATGCATGTCTTTCATCTTTCTCTCAGTCTTTTTAAAGTTTTTCTCCATAAAGGTCCATTGTTTTGGGCAGAATTTAACTGTATCAGTCCATTCTTTGACCCAGTCCCTATGTTCTTGTGGTTCCCTCCCCATTATATTGCTCCAAAATATGCCTATGTAAACGTTATACGTGTACCAGAGTTATGTCCTCCAAGAATAAACTGTATATTAACTCCAATATGTTTAGGAGTTCACATTTTCCCCTTTAATTTTATGTTACTCTAAAATATGTATATATACTTTTCACCCATATACATTAATTACCATCTCTGAAAGTACGTGGTAAGTTAACTCTAGGGCTCTTTAAGAGATTCACCTTATAACATCACAGTTGCTTTCAGATAGAAAGAGATATAACAATAATGTTGCTCAGCTTGTCTTTCAATTGAGGAATTTGGTGCTAGCATCCACAAATGAGGGATACCATTCCTGGTTTGTTTCTTTGGGACTGTGTTACTTCGCTTAGCATAATGGCTTCGAGTTCCATCCATCTACCTGCAAAGTTCATGATGTTATCTTTCTTTACTGTAGCATAGAACTCCATTGTGTAGACGTACCACATTTTTGTTATCCACTCATCGGTTGAGGGGCACCTGAGTTGCTTCCAGCTGCTTGCTATTGTGAAGAGGGCTGCAATAAACATAGATGTGTATGTATCTTTGCAGTAGGATGTCCTGTAGGTATATACCAAGGAGTGGTATGGCTGGGTCAGGGGGTAGCCTCATTTTGAGTTTATGCAAAGGGTTCTCCACACTGCTTTCCATGGTGGTTGTACGAGTTTACATTTCCACCAGCAGTGGATGAGTGTTCCTTTTTCCCCACAACCTTTCCAGCATTTGGTGTTTTTTTGTTTTGTTATCTTTCTTTTTTTAAAGTTAATTTTTATTGAGTGCATTTCATACAATATTTCTTAATCAAATTTAGACTCATTCCCCCATCCATGCCCACCCCTTATGTCCTCCCACCCCTGCCAGAGCTCATGGATTCTTTCGTTCATGTTAAGTCCTGTCTTGCATCTTTTTCTCAGTCTTTTATAACATTTTCAATGCACAAGTTTACTGTTTTGGTCAGTTCTTCGAATAGGTTTTTCCTCTATCTTTTTTTGTTCCCTTTAATTTTATATTATTACAAAATATGCATCTATATCCACCACATATAAATCAAAACTACAAATTCTGAAAATAAACTATAGGTTGATTCCATAACATATTTAGAGAATCACATTTTAACAGTAAAGTTGCATGCAGGTAAGAAGAAGAATTTTTTTTTTTAGAATATGAATACATATCTTCCATCCATATATGGTAACTACAATGTGTGAATACAAGTGGTAGGACAATTCTAGAGCCCATTAAGAGATTCACATTATAATAGCACAGTTGCTTTCAGATACAATGAAATATAATAATAAAGTTGCTTAGTTTCCCTGCCAACTAGGGATTTGGTGTTAGCATCCCCAAATGAGGGAAACCATTCACCTTTTTTTTTCTTTCTGGGATTGTGTTACTTCACTTAGCATAATGGCTTCGAGTTCCATTCATTTACCAGCAAAGTTCATGATGTCATCTTTCTTTTCTTCATCTTAGCCAGTCTTATTGGAGTGAGATGATATCTTAGAGTGGTTTTAATTTGCATTTCCCTAATTATTAATGATGTTTAACACTTTTTGAGATTTTTTTCAGCCATCTTTACTTCCTCACTGGTGAAGTCTCTGTTCAGCTCTTTACTCCACCTTTTGAGTGAGTCTTTTGTTTTCTTACTTCTTTGTTTTTTGAGGAGTTTGTTATTCTGGAAGTTAATGCTCTGCCAGATGTATCACTGGTGAAGGTTTCTTCCCACTCTGTGGGTTTTCTCTTCACTTCCCTGATTGTTTCTTTTGCTGTACAGAAGCTTTGGAGTTTAATGAGGTCTCATTTGTCAATTCTTGACCTTATTTCCTATGCAGCTGCTGTCTGATTTAGAAAGTCTTTTCCTACACCTATGTCTTTTAGGTTGCTGCCAACTTTTTCTTCTATCACCTTCAGAATTTCATGTTTCACATTGAGGTCTTTGATCCATTTGGAGTTGATTTTTGTACAGGATGAGAGGTAGGGGTTTAATTTTGTTCTTCTACATATGGTGATCCAGTTTTGCCAGCAGAGAGACCTAGAAGTAGAAGAGGTTGCAAACTCTCAACTGTCCCCAGAGACATACCAGCAGAGATACACCTCCTAAAGATTCCGTGACCTCTGCAAACAGCAACCCCAACCGGGGACAAAGTTCTCATTCAAATCACTACAACATGTATCATCATCCTGTGGAGTGTCTGAAAGTGAGAAGGGGTTAGTTCTCCCTCTTTCAGAGAAGAAGAAATGATGTCCAGGGTGGCTGAAGCACTGGTGAATAGTCAGGTGGTGAAACACTGGAGAGACTGGTACTTGAACCAAGGTCTCCAGGTGCCGAACCCAGCAGGATTTTTATCCACGGCAGTGGGCCTCTTAGGGTGAAAGTAGTTATCTGGATTGCCGAGGGAGGAATGAAGGTCAAGGTGGAGGGAGATGAATATGGCTGGATTAGGTAACGCTGTGAACCTCAGCATGGTAGAGAGCTAGAAAGGCAAAATACAAAGCACTGATAGACAGCTGCTTTGGTTGCCTGAACTCAAGGTATTTAGAGTTTTATCCTGAGTCAGTCAAGGTGCATTATATATATGTCCTCACTTAATTTGTGATAAATGCTATTATTTTTAGGATGTGGACTCTAAGGGTGGCCCCCAGATTAGAAATCTGATGGTCAGAAGCCTATATATCTGAACACCAGGCAGCACGAGGGTGTGAGTCCATTCATGTCTTGAGAAATAAGTGTGTAAACATTGGTCAGGGCCAGTTTGGAAGGCTCTCAAGGGGCAGGTTAAGGAGCTCTGGTCATGTCCCGGGGGCCATGGAAAGTGCTCCCTTCCTTTGCAGATTGACTCTGCCTCCAGTGGGTGCACGTGTGGCAGCTGCCGCGGCGCTCTGCACAGACTTTCTCTGGGTCTCACTCCCTCGGAAGGGACGAACATCACGGTTCTCCCCATGCCCTTCCATTTTCCTTTGAAAAGAAAATAAAAGTTGTTTAAGAGCCTCTCTTGGGCCTTGTAAATTCTAGAACTGCTCTTGCCCAGAGCTTGGCGAGGGTCCTCTGAGGATGCCAAGGACTGGCCAGCAGCCCCTGCCAGGCTGTTCCCTGGGGAATGTTCTCTCTGCCATTTCACACTGACTGCTTAGCTCCCTAAATAGACCTTGTGGGTCTAAGCACTCGGTGGGGCCTTTCAGGAGACAAGCATGTTGCTGAACTAGAACAGGACTGACACATGCACTGCAAACCCCTCAGTCAGGCTGACACGGAATGACTTCTCCAAGCAGGCAGTTATCACCTGTGTCACAGGGCTTGCCCACACTCCTTGCTGACTTCATACAGCAGAGGCCACTTTGTGAGATGTGGATGTTTGCTGGCCTTTAGCTAAGCAGCGGCATGATAGGATGTGCTGTTGTAGACCTGGGGTGGCTGAGTTGTTCCTCAGTATGAAAGTCTCTGCTACCCCATCAGCTACAGTGACACACATCTGTATGCAGCTTTCTGCTTTATAAAGATTGTTTGTATACATGAGCTCATTGAATTCCCACATAAAAATCCTGGGAAATAAAAGTTATTTCTGAATTGGAAAAATAAGCCTCACCTCACAGCATGCCTCTTGAGGATTTGGGTTGAATTTCAGTGTAACAAGGGCTGGAGAGATGGCTCAGGGGCTAAGAGCATTGCTGTTCTTACAGAGGACCTGGGTTCTGGTCCCAGCACCCATATGGTGACTAACAATACTCTGTAACTCCAGTTCCTGGGGATCTGACATCCTCTTCTGATCTCCACTGGCGTTGTACAACATGGGTGTACTTACCTACATGCTGGAAAAACATTCATACACATAAAATAAAAATAAATAATACAGCTGGGTGTGGTGGTACACACCTTTAATCCTAGCACTCAGGAGGCAGAGGCAGGTGGATCTCTGTGAGTTCAAGGTCAGCCTGGTCTACAGAGTGAGTTCCAGGACAGCTGGAGTTACAGGGAGACCCTGTCTCAAAAAAGACCAAAAAAAAAAAAAAAAAAAGTTCAGTGTTTGTTCTCTTGAAAATGTGTACCTGGTGAAATTGGAATTTAAGGACTACCTAGCCAGGCAAGAGAGGGAAGCAGTCTTTAGAATCACCTGACGGCATGCCACTTGGCAGAAGGGCTGTCTCCTGGATGCCATTTATCCTTCTAGCCTTTTCTCTTCCCACCTTTGTTCTATGCCCTGGGAAGTCCATCCTAACAGACTGTCCTTTGAGTTCCACTGCCTTTGGTATCTGGCTGAGGCACCAGGAGGAGGTGGTGTGGGGGAGGGAGGGAGAGGCATTGGATGGGAGCATTCTCCTAACCCAGAGACCAGAGTTGGTCATGTTCTAAGCACGCAGCTCAGCTGCTGCTAACCCCAGGCTGCTGCACTGTCCCTTGTTGGTTTTCTGAAACTCTGTGTCCATCTTTAATAATAGCCCCTTTCTTTTTTTTTATTGAAGTTTTGTGCATTTCATACATTTCTTAGTCAAATCTAGATCCACTCCCCTTTCCTTGCCCCCCACCCCACCAGAGCTCATGCATTCTGCTATACATGTGTTTCATCTTTTTCTCAGTCTTTTTTTAAAATTTTTTTCAGTGCAGAAGTTTACTGTTTCAGTTGGCTGTTTGACTCAGTCTATTTGGCTTTTTTGTTCCTTCCAATTTGTACTGCTCCAAACTATGCATATATGCACGCCACACATATACCAAAATTATGACTTCTGAAAATAAACTATAGGTTAATTCCAAAATATGTGTAGGGATTCACATTTTGACAGTAGAGTTGTATGCAGGTAAAGAAAGAACATTACTTTACATTCTTACATTACATAGCAAGTTAATGAGCAACAACAGGTATTATATTTACTAAAAACGAAAGAAAAAAAAAAGAATTATTCAGTTTGTCTTACCAACAGAGATAGCACTTGGGAGGCAGAGGCAGGTGGACCTCTGTGAGGTCAACGTCTACAAAGTGAGTTTCAGCTTGGTCTACAAAGTGAGTTTCAGGACAGCCAAGGCTGCAGGGAGACCCTGTCTCAAAAAGACAAAACAAAACAAAACAAAAAAACCCTCAGAAAACAAATAGAGATTTGTTGCTAGGATCCACAAATGAGGCACACCGTATGTTGTTTGTTTTTTGGGACTATGCTACTTCACTTAGCATAATGGCTTCTAGTTCCATCCATTTACCTGCAAAGTTCATGATGTCATCTTTCTTTACTGCTGCATAGAACTCCATTGTGTAGATGTACCACATTTTCTCTATCCACTCATTGGTTGAGGGACACTTGGGTTGGTTCCAGCTCTTTGTAATTGTGAAGAGAGCTGCAATAAACATGGATGTGCATGTATCTCTGTGATAGGATGAGTCTTTGTGGGTATATACCCAAGAGTGGTATGACTGGGTCAGGTGGTGGGCTCATTTTGAGCCTTTTATAGTGGTTGTACGAGTTTGCATTCCCGCCAGTGGTAGATGAGTGTTCCCCTTTCCCCACAACTTCTCCAGCATTTGGTATCATTTGTTTTCTTGATCATAGCCAGTCTTACTGGAGTAAGATGAAATCTTAAAGTGTTTTGCATTTTCTTAATTATTAGTGAGGTTGAACACTTTTTTTTTTTTTTTTTTTTTTTTGGTCTTTTTGAGACAGGGTCTCCCTGTAGCCCCAGCTATCCTGTAACTCACTGTGTAGACCAGGTTGGCTTTGAACTCACAAAGATCCGCCCGCCTCTGCCTCCCAAGTGCTAGGATTAAAGGCATGTGTGGGGTTGAACACTTTTTAAGATGCTTCTCAGCCATCTTCATTTGTGAAGTCTCTGTTCAGCTCTTTATTCCATTTTTTGAGTGAGTAGTTTGTTTTCTTGCTTCTTTGTTTTCTGAGTAGTTTATATACTCTGGATGTTAATGCTCTGTCAGATCACTGGTGAAGGTTTCCTCCCACTCTGCAGGTCTTCTGTTCACGTCTTTGATTGTTTCTTTTGCTGTACAGAAGCTTTTGAGTTTAATAAGGTCCCTTATCAAATGTTGACCTTATTTCCTGCACAGCTGCTGTCTGATTTAGAAAGTCTTTTCCTATGCCTATGTCCTGTAGGTTGCTGTCAACATTTTCTTCTATCATTTTCAGAGTTTCGGGTTTCACATTGAGGTCTTTGATCCATTTGGAGTTGATTTTTGTACAGGGTGGGAGGTAGCGGTTTAATTTTATTCTTCTATAAGTATTGATCCAGTTTTGCCAACACCATTTGCTGAAGATGCTGTTTTTCCTCCATTGAGTCTTCTTGGCCTCTTTGTCAAATATGAGGTGGCTGAAATTGTATGTGCTCAAGTTTGGATCTTCAATTTTGTTCCATTGATCTCCATGTCTGTTTTTGTGCCAGGACCAGGCTAGACCCTTTCTTAATACTCCCTGCTTCCTGCTGCAAACTCGCACAATTCACCTTATAGGAGGGAACTGACCTGATACGGTTGCCTGTCCTATAAATTAATGGGAGTTTTGAATGTAAGCGCCTGGTAGTGTTGGGAGTGCGTGGGTAAGGATAGGCTGGGTCTCTCTTGGCACAAGCTGACAGACTGGAATCTTCTCTCCCATTAGCCTCTTTTTCCTTTAACTCCTGCCCAATAAGGACTTTTCCACAGAGGGAAAGCTCCAGACCATGCCCTGGCTCCAGAGCAAATGACCCTGGGGCTAACTGAGAACCAGTTCTGGTGCAAGCCTGGCCTATTCTGTGTCCCTTGTTCAGAGGAGGTATCTGAGGTCATTTTGAGGGTCCAGTGATGGCAGAAGATTTTTGTCTGGTTCTGTTAGATTTAACTGAGCCTGTGAAATGATGTAAAAGAAATGAGGCCTCATTACTAAGTCTAGGGATTATTGTTGGGTTCCTTTCCTCAGCCAGTTGAAGAATTAAAAGGCAGGAAAAAAATTCTCAGACTCAGCAGACAACAAGGAAACTTTATTGAAAAATAAAGATTCCCATCCACACAGACGAAGAATTCCACATGCATACACACATTGATACAGGGAGACGAAGCTTTCCACAAGTGGGAAGGAAACCCAGAAACAGAAACTCAGTGTCTCCCTCAGGAGAATCTGTTTCAAGGGTTTCCCCTCCTCTGTTTTTCAATTTGTCAACTTAAAAAAGTGATGATAGGCTATTGCTCTAAGTGATGAGGACTCCAGGTCTTCCCTCCTGTGGACTGCAGAGAAGCGAATAGCCAGAACTATCATTGTTTCTGAATCACTGTTCATCTGTGGCATCTAGCACAGACTCTGCCAAGAAGCACACATCCGAGGTAGTGTAGCCTCAGTTGGGCCAGTGAGATCCTTGATTTGAGACACTTTGACACACAGCTGTCTTGGGTGACAATTTCTGTGAGTAGAACAGTTGGGTAGAGAGGCCCCAAAGCCAAAATACTTAGGCTTTTGACTCGGGTCCAAGTGGCCAATTCTGTCATTCACTAACAGAGGAGACCCTGGAGTTGGGGCCATGTGGTGCAGGAAGAAGGGAAGTCAGTCTGGCTTGGGGATCCTGAGTTTGAAGGGCTCTGAAGTACGCAGTGAGAGCAGTCTCGTAGCAGATTGCAAAATGGAGTGGGTCTCCTAAGTGGGGTTGGAGATGAAGAGAAGCTGAACACAGAAGCAGACTGCCATGGATTTCCATGAATGCCAGCAATCGTGAGAATGACCAAGAGTTTATGAAAGACCTGCTCCAAAGAACAACCTTTCCTTCCCGCTTAGGAAATAGCATGTGAGGCCTGGGCATGTTCTGAATCTTCAACATCCCTTAGGCTAGATGCTCAGGACACCCCAACAGGACAGGTTCTTTTGGCATTAGGACCCCCTTTCCCAAAGGTTCTCTATCCAAGCCTTTGTTTTTCCCTCTCCTTCCTCAGCCTCAGTCTCAGAATGGGAAATGCTGGTGAGACCACGGGTGCAGAATTCGTTGGGGGCTTCGCTGTCCTCTACAGGCAGCTTACTCACTCCCTAGCTCAGGTGTGAGTTCACACTTGGGGAATGTTAATAAATGGCCACATCCTGGCCAGCCTCTGTTCTCTGTTTCTGTGCCAGGATCCTCCCTAAGGTGATCTGCTTTTCCTTTGAAAGTCCCCAGGCCAGACTTCCTGTGGCCTTTTAATTAAAGTCTCCCCAAGAGAAGAAAGCCCTGGGAAGGCGTGGGGAATGCTTCCCTCGGGCTAATTGACCTGCATGTTAGAAAATTCTTGGGGTTTTGTTTATAGAATCTGACTTGGGTCAGAAACATTTTATAAATGTCCCCACCCGCCTCTTTTTCTTCTTGAAACTTCTATGTATTTTTTTCTATATTAATCTGAGTCTAATTTCTCATATCATGTTTACATTGTCACAGATAATTTGCTGGCAATAAACCACTGGAGACCACCTAATTTGGTGTAATAGCTTCAGATTGATTGGATTTAGTAAAAGCTGCTCAAAGGACTTCCCCAAGCTGGCACGTAAGCATTACTTGGGCAGTGCCCTCCATGCCCAGGAAGTCTGGGGATGTCCCTGAACGTCTCAGTTGGCCCTTCATCCTCTGCACAGCCCTTTCTTTCTTTAAGTCTGCTTCTCGCAGTGCCTGGTTGAGCAGTGTCACCACCCGGACTCCTTTCCCAAGCTCTGGATTTGCTTAGCTACCAGCCTGGCTGATCTGGCCTAGCTGATTCATTCAACATTTGTTAAGAGGGTGACACATAATGGACACCACTTTCAGCACTGTAGGCAGAGGTGGGAGCAATAGATTTCAGTTAAACTATCCCCCTTATAACATCCCATTAACCTCAAGCTCAGTGAAGCAATAAAGAGAAGTTAGTTTGAAAATGCAGGAGAGTAATGCAAACGTTGGCCATTTATTAATATTATCAGCTAGTTCTTAGAACCTTGTCTCAAAGGACATGAAGTGGAAAGGGAGAAAAGGGCAAATGCTGGGGGTTAATGAGAGACACGGGAGAGAACGAACAGCAAATGGTGAGAGAGAACGGGACAGACAACCGTTGTCAGGATGGACGAGAGTTCGTTTTTACCAGGTGCTGCGGCAGCATGGCTGCGTTTCCAGGACTTGGGAGGATGAGGCAGAAAGATTGCAAATTTGGGACCAGCCTGAGCTAGCTTGTCTCAAAACAAAACAACAGTAAAAGTCCATTTTCTCATCCTCCGCAGTTACTGGTCTCTGTGGTGAAAGGGAAAGTTCTGGACCAAAGGAGGCCAACAAGTCCTCTTAATCCAGCAGTTTTCTCTTTCTGCCTCAGGCCACTTCCACTGGGGTTCGACAGGGAAGGAGACTGTGTCTGCAGAGGGTAGGGGACTACAGCCAGTGAAGACACTCCCCTTCTGGGTCCCATGTCCGTGGTCCTTTCTCACTATGCTTGTTTTCCTTTTTTTTTGGTCAGGCGCACTTAATTCAGTAAGAGTCAAATGCAGTTTCCTTTCTAACCCAAATCCTGTGTTCTGTCTTTGGACAGAGCGATGCAAATATAAGGTGGCTGGCACTGGGCCGGCCATGTGCTTCTCAGGCTCCAGCAGTCCTGGATCACAGCAGAGGTGGAGGGGTAACCTTACCATGGGAAAGGTCAGTGCAGATAGGATAAATGCAGGGCCTTTAAGGAAGGGACTACTTCTGGGACACTCTAAACTGTGGAGCTGACAACAGAGGAGCTTTTTTTCTATGCCTAGTCTTGGAGGGTTGAGGGCAGGGAGTTGTGAACTGGGCAGAGAAAGAGAGAGGGCTGTGCAGGATCTGCAAATGAGGGGTTCAGACAGCCTGAAGACAGACGCTAAGAGAGAAGCTGTAGGAATAAAGGACCCACCTTTCTCTTACCTTTTCCTCTAATTTCCTGATCACATTTCTTCTTTTCTTTTTTTTGGTCTTTTTGAGACAGGGTCTCCCTGTAGCCCTAGCTGGCCTGGAACTCACTATGTAGACCAGGCTGCCCTTGAACAGCCTCTGTCTCCCCAGTGCTGGGATTAAAGGTGTGCGCCACCACACCCGGCTTCCTGATCACATTTCTGTAGGCTAGAGGGCAAAGAATTCTAATGATGTATTCCATGCAAGTTAGCCATGAGGCTTACGGAGACAAATATGGGAAGGTCGTGCGTAGGTAGAGGGGTAGCCTATCTTATGACATACTTTCATATGACTGTTTTTTCTGTCTTTAGGTTACTGGAGACGGGAACATGTACTTAGCATGGACAAAAACATTAATATGCCTTGCTGTTGTCGTCAGTGCAGGGCCCTGGCTTTTCCTAAGTGAGGAAAGGGTTGTGGGTAGGAGAAGAGATGAACCCATTCGAGTTCAAAGCAAACCAAATTTTAGTTCATATTAATGACTAGTTTGGAAGATTTGGGTTGGATCTGGGGGCCTGGATGGTTGTGCCTGCAGTTCTGAGTAGTCTTTAAAAGAAAAGGTTACTAGAGTTCAAGCTGTACTATCCTAGCTGGGAAACCTTAGGAGGACGACTCAAACTCTATGTATTCCGCTATGATCATTCTGCTGAAGTATTTGGTAGTGAACATTCAATGACTGGAAATATTCAAAGTACTTAGAATGGCATTTACTTTATAAGAAGTATGGGATGCCTATGAGATGCTGTTATTATGATCAGAATGTAGGCTGCCCACTAACATGCTAGGACTCTACCAGGATTTGCTTCATGCCTTTGGGCAGGTCATATTCTCTCTTTGATTCTGGTTTTCTGTTTTTAAGTTAAGGGGTGGGATCCAGAGCTTCATCTTGTCTAGAGAGCTCTAACTTCTGTAAGTCCCAGGTCTGTCACGGGTTCTACCCGGGGGTCTAAAGGGCCTCTCTAGCTCCCTCCAAAGAGAGTTTGGTTTATTCTTTTAGTATCAGCTGGAGCAGTTCCCAGCAGGAAACCTGGGAGGCTCTTCCCTACAGATGCTCAGGTCCTGTGATAATCTCTTTTTGGCGGCCTTTGTCTGCAGGTGGATCCCCTGAAAGTACTTGTTGCCAGGAGGAGGAGCATACCCTTTGCTCTGTGTGGGTCCTTAGGGACAATCATTCATTTCTGAAGGTCTGTCTCCCTCAGAGCCTGACTGCAGGGAGGAAGGCCTGAGCTGAGCCGGGCAGGTGCAGGAAGGCTGGGATTTCTTAAACCAACCCTGGCCAGGCAGGATGACTACGGCCATTTAATACTCTGAAATCCCATCCTGGGTTTCTGGCTGCCAGTGTGATCTCACATGGCTAGAACTCGGGAAATCTGCCTGCCCGTCCGTCCTTTCTTTCCTTTCTCCCTCATTGTGTTACTGGGGAATTGAGGTCCCTCTTGGCTTTCTTAGACTCGTTAATAAAAATAATAACAGAAGAAAACTTGAGAACAGTTTATTAGAATTTTAAAGAAAAACCTAATGCAGGCAAGCTGTAAAACTTAGCAGCTGTCTGGAAGAGGGAGATAGAGATGAGAAGAAAGAAAGCCTTGATGTTTGAGTTAGGCTTGGAGACCAGCCATGTGATAGACAAACAGCCACACAGTTTCATAGAAAGGCTGAAGAAAAACAGACGAAAGTGGTGAGGAAATGCAGGACTGGCCATTTCAAAGTTACTTTCCATATACGGCAGTGGGAAGAAGCCGCAACAGGAAAACAACTGATTAGTTGACATTGTGCTCTTTGCTACAATTACTCCCTGGGGGGAGGTGTAGACAATGTTCACCTCCTCTTCCTAAGGTCCCAATGTCAAGTCAAGGTACCATTCCACCAGAGTTCACCTTGAGGAACCAATGAGGTTATTGGGCTTACTTACAGACCACAATGAGTGAGGGGTTGCTTACAGCAGTGATTGGAAAATCTTCACCCAGTACTGTGATTAAAAAAAAAATTATTTATGCATGTCTTTGTATCTGTGCGTGTATGTGCAAGTGCGTGTGCCCACAGAGGCCAGAAGAGGTTGTCAGATCCTCTTGAGCTGGAGTTACTGTTAGGTTATAAAGGCTCAAACCCCTGAGAAGAAGGCACATGAGACTTAAGTCACTCCAGGAACATGGTTTACTTCCATTGGAACTGCCAGAGCGGGCTACCTGTGGGCACGTGGTAGAATAGCAGTAGGAGCAAGATGGTGACTACATACAATCATACAATTATTAATTAATCAATCAATCAATTAATTAATTAATAATTGTATGATTGTGTCCAGGGATGCCAGAAGAGGACATTGGATTCCTCAGAGTTGGGGTTCTAGGTGGTTGTGAGCTGCCCAGTATAGGTGATGGGAACGGAACTTGAGTACTCTAGAAGAGCAGCAGGAACTCAACTCTTGAGCTGTCTAGCCCCAACATGAGTAAGGCTCTTACAGACACCTTCTGGAGGAGAATACTGCAGAGTGTGTACTCAGGACCATGGCTCTGAGGTAAGGTGGGCCTGCAGGCTGCTTAGGAGGGAGTACTCTTAGGACTGGCACCTGGGGACAGACCAGGGGATAGGAAGGGCCCAGGGAAATATTGGGCTGTGATGTGGTCTCAGTAAAGACCACAACTGATCTCACAGGGTGTTCTGTAGCTTGGCTGGGCTGTTAGTGGGTCCATGCTGGGGCAAGGGACTAGATTTTATAACCTTCTACTGACCAGACATTGGATGTTACTGTGAACTTGGGAGAGGGCATTATGTTGAGGGTAGCTGTCTAGCAGCAACACTCTTAGCTGCTGGGGACAGGAAGATTTTCCTTCCTGGGTGTGATGGTTAATCCTGGGTGTCAACTTGACTGGACTAAGGAACAAATAAGAGAAAAAGGGTCTTCTGATTGGACCACCTCAACCCGGATGGCCCACCCCAAATGTGGGTGTTANCCAGATCTTTAACATAATAATAGATGAAAAAGTTTCCCAAACTAAAAATAGCTCCAAACCGCAGTCACAATACAAGAAAGCAAATAGGACTCCAAATGAGGCAAGATCAGAAAAGGAAAAATGTCGCCCATTGCCATATCATAGTTAAAAATGCTAATGCCCAAAACAAAGAAAAATTCTGAAAGCTACAAAAGAAAAACAATCACATACAAAGGGAAACCCGATCAGAAAATTACAACTGACTTCTTGGCAAACCAAACCGATGAAAGCAAGAATAACATGGCAGTAAGACAGCATTTCCTGTGTTAAAGGACTATGGATACCAACTGAGAATACTATACCCCGCAAAAATGTCAAAGTATAGTTAAAAGAAGAGAGAAACATATCTTTTCTATGACATAAACCAAGATGACATAGGACTACATGTCTGGCAAAACCAACTTCTTCAGAAAATACTTGAATAGCAATTCAAAGGGCAAGAGAAGAGGAGCAACTATCCCCAAGGCACCCAGAACAACTAATAAAAACATAACCAAACTAAACCGTAGGAGGAGAATCAGAGACTAAAAATCCAAATAGATAATAAGGTGAAAGGAAACAACATCCATCTTTCAATTCATAACCTTTAAAATTAATGGACTAAATTCCCAGATCAAAAGACATAGAACTGGAGGAATGATTAGGAAACAAAATCCATCTATATGCTGTCGACAAGAAACCCATCTCAATTTAAAGGATAGGCACCAACTTAATTAAGGTGAAGGGATGGAGAAAATATTCCAAGCCAAATTGGTACAAAAAGAAAGCAGGTGTTTGCTTATTCAATATCAGACAAAATATACTTCGAAGCAAAAGAAATCCAAAAGAGACAAAGAGGGCCATTACAGTCTTATTAAGGGAAAACCAATTGGCAATGAAGATCTCACAAATCACTGAATATATATGCACCAAAACTCTGGTCAACAAACTTTATAAAGATAATTTCTTCAGGATCTCAAGGCGCACCAGATTAACCCCAGTACACTAATAGGTAGGGGACTTCAATTACCCACTAATTCCTTTAGACAGATCAAAGGACAAAGGATAAACAGAAGAGATATCTGAACTGAATGATACAATAAAACAAATGGACCACACAGACATCTACTAAATATTCTACCCAAACACCAGGGGATACACTTTCTACTCGGCACCCCATGGAACATTTCTCCAAAATAGGCCATATACTGGGGACACAGGAAAAAAACTCAACAAATACAAAAAATTGAAAATTATTCTCATGCATTCTATCCAGAACCACAGGACACAAAAACTACAAAACTCAATATCAACACCAGGATAAGCCCTACAACCTACAAGAACACATAGAGACTAAACAACACTCTCCTGAATAATGAATTTTTCAAGGAAGAAATAAAGAAAGAAATAAAAACATTCCTGGAACTGAATGACAATGATAATACAACACAACAAAACCTATGGGACACTTTAAAGTAGTTCTAAGAGTAAGTTTATAGCCCTAAGTGCCTACATCAAAAAACCAGAAAGAGCACAAGTGAATGATCTAACACTGCAGCTAAAAATACTTGAGAGACAACAACAAATTAACCCTAAACGCAGCAGACAAGAAGAAATAACAAAAATCAGAGCAGAGATAAATGAAATAGAAACAAACAAACAAAAAAAAACTATACAAAAAAAATCAATGAATCCAAAATTTGGTTCTTCAAGAGAATAAACAAGATAGACAGACCTCTAGCCCAGTTAACCAAAAGAAAGAAGGAGCAACTCCAAATCAATAGAATCTGTGATGAAAGAGGAAAGATCACAACAGACAATGAAAAGATCCAGACAATCATACGGGAATACTATAAAACCTATACTCTACTAAGTTTGAAAACCTAGAAGAAATGGATGAATATCTGAAATCCTGGGAATCACCAAAGCTCAAACAAGAAGAGATCAACAGCCTGAATAGACCAATAACACATGAAGAAATTGAAGATGTAATAAGTAGCCTCCCAACCAAGAAAAGCCCTGGTCCAGATGGTTTCATGGCAGAATTCTATAAAATATTTCAAAAAGAATTACAACCATTATTACTCAAGTTATTTAGAAGACCACAAATGGAGGGAGTTCTCCCAGAATCCTTCTATGAACCCAGCATCACTCTATTACCAAAACCAGGCAAAGATACAACCAAAAAGGAGAACTATAGACCCACCTCCTTAATGAACACAGATGCAAAAATTCTAAATAAAATACTTGCAAATCACATAGATCCACATCAGATCAGATAGATCCACATCAAGATCATCCACCATGACCAAGTTGGATTCATTACAGAAATGCAGGGATGGTTCAATATACAAAAATTAATAAATGTCATCAAACATATAAATGAACTAAAAGACAAAAACCATACAATTATCTCAATTGACACCAAAAAAGCCTTTGACAAAATCCAGCATCCCTTCATGCTTAAAGTCCTGGAGTGAATTGGATTGGAAGTATCATTCCTCAATGTAATCAAAGCCATATACGGGAAACCCACAGCCAATATCATCCTAAAGGGGGAAAGGACAGAAGCATTCCCCTTAAAGGTAGGAACTCAGCAAGGCTGCCCCCTGTCACCACTACTTTTCAATATAGTGCTTGAAACACTTCTTAGGGTAATAAGGCAAGAAAAGGAAATTAAAGGAGTTCTAATTGGAAAGGAGGAAGTCAGGCTATCCCTTTTTGCTGATGATATGATTGTTTACTTAAAGGAGGCTAAGAATTCCCCCAGGAAACTCCTAGCAATGATTAATAGTTTCAGTAAAGTGGCAGGATGCAAAATAAATCTAGAAAAATCAGTAGCCTTTCTTTACACCAACAAGCCACTGAAGAAGGAATACAAGGAGACCTTCCCACTCACAATAGACTCAAAAACAATAAAATACCTAGGAACAAACCTAACCAAAGACACAAAGGATCTCTAAAACAAAAAATTTAAACCCCTGAAGAAGGAAATTGAAGAAGATATCAGAAGATGGAAAGACCTCCCATGCTCATGCATTGGGAAAATAAACAGTAAAAATGTCCATTCTACCAAAACTCTTGTACAGTTTTAATGCAATCCCAATTAAAATCCCAAAGAGTGTCTTCACAGGCTTGGAAAAAATCCTTAATTTCATTTGGAAAAACAAAATACCCCAAATAGCCAAAGCAACCCTGAGCGAAAAGGGCAATACAGGGGGATCTCTGTACCAGACTTCAAAATATACTACAGGGCTATAGTCATAAAACAGCCTGGTACTGGAACAAAAACAGTCCAGTTGACCAATGGAACACAACTGAAGATCCAAACCTGAGCACATACAATTTCAGCCACCTCATATTCGACAAGGGATCCAAGAAGGACATCAATGGAGGAAAGACAGCATCTTCAGCAAGTGGTGTTGGCAAAACTGGATCACCACTTGTAGAAGAATGAAATTAAACCCCTACCTCTCGCCCTGTACAAAAGTCAACTCCAGATGGATTAAAGACCTCAACGTGAAACCCCAAACTCTGAAGGTGATAGAAGAAAAAGTTGGCAGCAGACTACAAGACATAGGCGTAGGAAAAGACTTCCTAAATCAGACAGCAGCTGCACAAGAATTAAGGTCGACAATTGACAAATGGGACCTCATTAAACTCAAAAGCTTCTGTACATCAAAAGAAACAATCAAGGAAGTGAAGAGAAATCCCACAGAGTGGGAGGAAACCTTCACTGCAGATACATCTGACAAAGCATTGATTTCCAGAGTATACAAACTACTCAAAAAACAAAGAAGAAAGAAAACAAATGAATCACTCAAAAGATGGAGCAAAGAACTGAATAGAGACTTCACAGAGGAGGCATTAGAGATGACTGAGAAACACCTTAAAAAACTGTTCAACATCACTAATAATTAGGGAAATGCAAATTAAGACCACTCTAAGATATCATCTCACTCTGATAAGACTAGCCAGGATCAAGAAAACAAATGATACCAAGTGCTGGAGAGGTTGTGGGGAAAGGGGAACACTCATCCATTGCTGGTGGGAATGTAAACTTGTACAGCCACTATGGAAAGCAGTGTGGAGAACCCTTGGAAAACTCAAAATGAGCTTGCCATTTGACCCAGTCATACCACTCCTGAGTATGTACGCACAAGACTCATCTTACTGCATAAATACATGCACAGCTATATTTATTGCAGCTCTGTTCACAATAGCAAAAAGCTGGAAACAACCCAAAGGCCCCTCAGCTGACGAGTGTAAAGAGAAAATGTGGTACATGTACACAATGGAATTCTATGCAGCAGTAAAGAAAGATAACATTATGAACTTTGCAGGTAAATGGATGGAGCTAGAAGATGTTAAGTGAAGAAACACAGACACAGAAAAACAAACAATGAATGATATCTCTCATCTGTGGATGCTAGCATCAATAACTCAGTTGTAAATATTTCTTGTGGGGAGGGATGCATATTGGAAAGAACAACAACAGAAAGACCGCATCAAAATCTGACTGAAATGGTGAAACTTGAGGGGTGGGAGGGGTGGGAGAGGGACACAGGTCTATATTCGATTAATGTATATTTAATTGATGTGAGTTTAACAAGTATCCAACTGTGATGGTTAATCCTTGGTGTCAACTAGACTGGACTAAGGAACAAATAAGAGAAAAGGGGTCTTCTGATTGGACCACCTCAACCCGGAAGGCCCACCCCAAATGTGGGCGTTACCTTCTGCTGGCAGGCAGTATTTAAGGCCACGGCAGCAGGAGCTGGTCCCTTTTTCTCCTGCGGCTTGCTTCTCTCATCTGGTGAGCTTGTCTTGCTGCTGTGATCAACCTTTTGGATCCCAGCGTGTACTGAGACTGGCGGATCTCTTGGAATCCATTCGGGCCTTCAGCACTAGACTGGGACTACTGAGACATCCAGCCTTGTGTACTGAGCAGTTCCCTGGATTCCCGGCCTCTCCAGTTCGGCGCTACTGTTGAGCTCCGTCACGTGAGCAAATCAATAAATTGTATATGGTTATATATTCGTCCTGTTGCTTCTGTTTCTTTAGAGAACCCTGACTAATACACCAACTTTGCCCAAACTCTATCTACAAACTACATGGTATTTTAGGACTCGGTAAGAGTAAAAATATATATATTAAACAACATTGGTTTAAAGGTTTTAATAAAAACGTTAATACACCTAAGTTAAGTGGAAATATAAATTGTCCACATTTGTTTTACTTAAAATCTGTATAACAATAACCTTGGGATTAACATATACAAATGTTCTCTATAATTTCTGTGTTATACAGTATCATCTTGTAACATTCTCTGTTACCTGTAAGATAATTTAACTTAAGGAATTAAGCTTGTCTCCTAAATTAACAGCATACAGTCACCCAAAACAGCTTGGGTAAATTTAATGAAATTACACCTTGATTCCTGCCTATAGGTATGAGTACTACAACTGCCTTTTTGAGACTCATGGGTCAAAAAATAAAAACCTAAATAAAAAAGGGTGGGAATACAGTTTTATATTAAACCTTTTTGTCAAATTTTCAATTTAAATCTTAAAACTAACTATGGGGAAAGATTTGTATGTTCCCACAGGTCAAAACCTCACCCACTTAATGGCTGAGAAAGAAATGATACAGCTTTGCATTGTGCAGAATATACCAAGAAATACTAGCAGAGAAGTTGTCCCGTCTAAGCATTAAAAGGAAGAAAAGCCTCAGACTGCTACAGACATCAAACATCTCTGTGGATCCTATTTGTAACAACTGTTTATAATGAGTCCTAATGAACCTTGCCTTCTAGGTGCTGCAAAGTTTTAATATGAGAGACCTTCTTACCTCCTTTTCATAGAACAAAGAAATACATGATGGTAATGAAGTCATTCTCTAACCTTAAATTAGAGCCAACTATTATAGAGGTAATCTTTTACAAAAATCATATAACTGCTTTCTTTAACTGACTAATAGACATAGGAAATGTGAAAAGGATTATCCTCTATTCAGAGCCAAATATAATACTAAAGTCTTTTAAGCTGTGTATTTAAGCAAAATATATTAATACAGGAGAGCTCTGATATCAGCAATGGATTATTCTGCCAAGGAGATGTTGGCCAGGGGATCCAAGCCCCCACAAAAGGTAAAGGCTTCTTGCCTGTAAACTGGGATAACTGCAAGAAGAGAGGCGATAAGGCCCTGCTGTCGAAGACCTGATGCAAGCAATGGGAAAGATGTATTGAGTCTGCACTTGCAAGTGTACAGTTGGTCTCTGGAATGCCAGAGAGTTTTACCAAAGGCCACTAAACCAATAAAGCAAATATAGGTCTCCTTGAGTCAAACAAGACTCCTCTGTCAGCGTCAGCTATACCTCACCTGCCTGGAAATACTGTGCAGCGGTGGCAGCCACATGTCTGTATATCCCAAATCTAATTGGCTATTAGCTCTCTCCTTGGAGGAATAATTCATGGCTGATGCCACAAGCTTACATCCTCTAGTGGTTAGGAGAAGTTATAAGCCACAGTAAGACCTTGTTATCCTTTACAGAAAAAATATAATTCATGGACTAGCATACCATCCAAACATCTGTGTCTACACCAAAGTAACCTACCATAATAATTAGTACTGTTTAAATACCTATATATCTAATTGCTTGTGCTTCATCAGTAGGATTCAAAGGTTATTCCTGGAAAAAACTGTCAACCCATGAAAGGAAACAGCCAGAACTGCTCAGAGTCCAAAACGACATCTCCAGAGAAAGTAGAGTGTTTTGCTTCTCATCCACCTGTGCCCCTTTTCTAAGCCTAGGGAACAATCTGCAGAAGAGGGGGTGTGGTAGAATGTAAGGGCTGCGATTGGGGTGAATGGTGAAACTACAGCAACATAGTCTGGACACTTATTTGATAAACATGATTGTACATATAAGCCTCACCAGCTGGATGGTGGGAGCCTTGGGCTGTGTGGGTTTGGGCATAGCTGCTTGTGAATTGGTTTTACATGAAGGATGCTTGTACTCATAACTTATTACTTATTGTTAAAAAAATAAAAAAATTTGAAAAAAGAATATAATTGAGTGACATATGGACATCAAGTTAGATGAAGGAGAATTAAAAATATGATCATCTTAATGGCTGATAATAATAAAAAGTGAGTTCTTTTCTAATATTTAATTTATGAAAATAAAATAAGATGAAATAAACTAATAAAAGTACTTTATCTTTAAATATAAAAGGGACATAGGCTGGAGAGATGGCTCAGTGCTTAAGAGTCCTGGCTGCTTTTGCAGAGGACCCATGTCTGATTCCCAGCCCCTACATAGGAGCTAACATATGTTCATAGCTCAAGTTCCAGGGCAATCTGGCACCCTCTTCTGGACCCTGTTGGTACTGCACATAGGGGTTCACTCACATACATGCAGGCACTCAGACATAAAACAAAAATAAATATTTAAAAAAGAATGAGAGGTTCATAGATACATATTTAATAATATTTTATTGCAAGAAGCACATTGAAAAAATAAAACAAAATATTGAAAGTAAAACAAAAGTACTCAAAACAATTTCCAGAAATATGAGGTCACTGCAAGCAGAAGAAGCAATTTTCACTTCCAATTTAGGATAAACAAATGAATCAGTTGAAGATGCTATTCTGCACCAGGAATATTATAATCTTGCTTACTCGACATTTGAAAACTCAAAATAACAATACAAAGAATAATTAGACTTTATGATTCATATCTAAGATTCCTTAAAAATGTATCAGTGGAGAAACAGAAGTGCACAGCAGACGCAAAGAATAAGTAAATAATATGCATGAAGCAAGTCATGTATAAAAAGCTTATCTTTCTCACAAGACAAAAATCATACACTTTTTGTCAAGGAACTTGGAACATTCCAAATGTCACAAAGAAAACTTCAATGAGCAGCAGTTTCTCGAAGTAATGTTCGCAATAAACATATTAAGAAGGAATTGTCAAGCCAAGGAAGTACTGAGCTCAGAATATTTCACAGGAATCCTGTGAATTTAGCTTACCAATGATCCTTGTGCCAGTTGAATTATTCCACAGCAGGAGTCTGAAAATGGTTCTGTAAGGTTGGCAAACTAAACATCTTTGGCTTTGAGTACTGTCCAGTCTTTATTCAATCTACTCAACTCTGTCTACATAATGAAAATGGCCACAAATAATGTGTTAATGAACAGGTAGTTTGCTTTGTACTTATAGAATCTCATTTACAAAATCAGACATATAATAGGTTGCAAACTATGTTTTAAAGTACAGTTTAAAAAGTGTAGTTTTAAAATTATATTAATTGCTTTTATAAAATAGGATAATGTTGGAAAATCCCCTAAGCATACCCATAATATTAGTTATTACAAATAGCTATGCAAAATATCACCAAGTAAATTCAACAGAACATTAAAGGGATAATATAAAATAATCTAGTGGACTTTGTTCAGAAATATAAATAAGTCTCAGGGTTAGCAACCTACCAGCACAGCTCAGTATAATAGTAGTTTGGAAGTAAAATTTCCAATAGTTATTATTCATGAGAAAAATATTCCTTACAATAGTTACAAGAAGATAAGTCTTTAATGTGTATTTATTAATCTAAAGTCCGGAATCAAGATCAAAAATAGGAAATTTTCCTTTAAAAAACTAAGGTGTCTATTAGCAATAAATCTAATAGGTTCAAAACCTTAAAAGGATTGAAATACAATAGTTATTTATAGATGATGATATGATCATTTACCTAAAAAAGTCGTTACAAATAATAAAAGTATGGGTAAATGGCTCAGTGTCTTCCATATAAGCATCTACATCTTTGTATCTGGATATATATACATATTATTATGATATATGAGATATATGATCCTAGAATAGTAATATATATCCAGATTATAGGTATTATATAAATATAAAATAGTATATGTGTATGATTTGAAAGTTATATATATATATATATATAAACATGGACAGTTGGAACAATAAAAGAAACAATTAAAAATAATAATAAATTACTTAAAAATTAAAAATAAATAATAAATAAATAAGTTGGATCTTGTTTTAAAAACCTACAAAGTTGAAAATAAAAAGAAAAAAAAAACCTACAAAATTGATAGTAAGGAAACCTCTCTGTGTGTGTACATGACATGAACTCAGCAACAACACCTGAGAAGACACTGGGTCTCCTCCTTTATCACACTCTGCCAGATTCCTGAGAGATAAAGTTGGGCAGCAAGTCCCACCAATCCTTCTGTTTCTTCATAGTACTAAGCTTACAGGTTGTTTTTTGTTTTTTGTTTGTTTGTTTGTTTGTTTGTTTTTGTCTTTTTGAGATGGGGTCTCCCTTTAGCCCCAGCTGTCCTGGAACTCACTATGTAAACAAAGCTGGCCTTGAACTCACAGAGATCCACCTGCCTCTGCCTCCCAATTGCTGGGATTAAAGGCATGTGCCACCACGCCCTGCACAGGTTCTTTTATGTGGGCTCTGGGGATGTGAATTCTCGTCCTTCTGCTTGCACAGTAAGCTATCTTAATCACTGAGATATCTTCCTATCCCCCCAAAAAAACATTTAACTTTAAGCCTTAATAAGATACTCAAAAAGACTACATAGATTATCTATCTATCTATCTATCTATCTATCTATCTATCTACTTAGCAAAAACTCAATGTCAGGAAATTATCACATTTTACTCTCTCCTCACATTCTACTGTAAATTCATAGTTATTCTAATTTGCTCTTCTATTGCTGTGAAGAACACTATGGATAAAATCAACTTGAGGAGGAAAGGGTTACAGGTCCACCATCATGGCAAAGCCAAGTCAGAAATTCAGGACAGGACCTTGAAGCAGAAACTGTGGATGAACACTGCTTAGTGGTTTGCTCCCATGCTCAAGTTGAGTAATCTTTGTTATACAGCCTAGGCCCACCTACCCAGGGATAGTATTGCCCGCAGTGGGCAGACCCCTCCTACATCAATTAGCAATAAAGAAAATGCCCCACAGATGCTCACAGGCCAATCTGATGGAGGAAATTCTCCAATTGCAGCTTCCACTTCTCAGGAGTGTCAAGTTGACAATGAACATCAGCCATCACGGGGCAGGTAGGCTTGGGCTGTGAAAGGAAGCAGGATGTGAGACTGCGAGCAAGCCACGGAGCAGTATTCTGTTGGTTTCTGATTTAAGCTGACGCCATGTCTTCTCTCAAGATAGGCTGTATGTAACCTGTAAGATAAAATAAAGCTTTCCTCTTCGAGTTACTTTTGTTCAATGTGGTTGTCCAGCAACAGAAAGCAAACTAGAATAAAAGCCTTCTGAGCTAAATGGATAGAAATCTAAATACAACAGCAACAAACAAGCAAACCATATCAATATTTGAGAGAGGAGGTTAATGAGTTGAAACAGTTCTTATTATAAAACCTAATTAATTAATTTGCAGTGTTTTATTATGTGTAAGTAGATAAATCAAAGAATAATTATGAGAATAGATCCTAATACATATGTGATTTTACTTTGGTTTACATCTATCAGTGGAAACAATCTGGATTATTCAACACAGGTTACTTTGGCAATTAGGTAGCCATTTCAAGAAAATAAGGACTAAATCACTGAGCCACTTTATGGCAACATTCAGATGTAACTTACAATAACACCACAGAATTTCCAGTGCATTTACAGTACAGGAAAAACATTTCCAAATTGAACACAAAGTCTAGGACGCATATATACGAGAACAGGCTAAACACTTTCACTACATATATATCAAAATGTATGTACAGACAAGAATAATCATAGACAAAGAAAATACAAAAGCCAAACATTAAAAAATACATAATCTGGGGCTGGAGAGATGGCCTAGCAGCTAAGAGCGCTGACTGCTCTTGCAGAGGACCCGGGTTCGATCCCCAGCAACCACATAGTGGCTGAGAACCGTCTGTAACTCCAATTCCAGGAGAACTCCAGCTCCAAGGGAATCCGAAGCCCTCTTCTGACCTCCAAGGCATTGCACGACACAGGTGCACAAACCTATATGCAGATAATACATTCATACACATAAATAAATAATAAAATAAAATAAATTTTCAGCCTTTGCAGTATATTTGATCAAAAGTGCATAGGACTTATACTTGACCAATATTAATTCTGTTAACAAAAACATTACAGATGTTAAAACACTTTTACTGGATACATTCATGATTGTAATGTGTATCTGAAGACCACATTTTAATATAAAATTTTCTTTGTTCCTGATCAAAATTTTAACCAACTCATCTATTTTATTTAACATTAACCCAGGCATTCTATTTCCTTTATTTCAAAGCCTTGCAACATGTATCTTTTAATGTTTTACTTAAATTCAATCTGGCTACATCATGGTAAAGTGTAGCTACTGCAGGTAACACCAAGAAGCATTCTCTTTTTATATTTATTAACTTTTAAAACCGCAGCCTTTTATCTGAAAGGTGTTGCTCCTTTCCATGAAGCATGATCATTGAAGACTTATCACTTTGTCTTTTGCTTTTACCTTTCGGTCTTCCGCTTTCTTTTTGAGTAAATGAAAATCTCTTAAAATTCAGTTTTATTTCTCAGTAACTTTTGAGGAGGAAGGAGTACTTTAACCGTTAACTGAAGGATTACAATAGTCAAATTTTCATAATCTATTCAGAATTAGTACTACAATACCATGTAAAAGAAAGTACTTTCAAGTAGAGAGTTCCATCTGTCTGTATCTCATATATTTTTGTAATAATTATATTGTTAATATATCTTTTAATATAGTTATGGTAACTAGTCTATAATATTTATTTCCATATTACAACATATGGGACAGGGTTGATATCAGTTGATTTTTGTCTTTGGTATGAGACGCAATTTCATCTCTTTATAATATTTTATTTATATTTATTCTTTATGTGTATGAGCATATTGCCTACATGTATGTAAATGCATCTGTGTCATGCAATTCCCATGGAGGTCAGAAGAAAGTGTTGGATTCTCTGAAACTGGGGTTAATGGACTATTGTTAGCAGCCATGTGGGTGCTGTGAACCAAACCTGGATCATCTGCAAAAGAAGTCAGCACCCTCAACTGCTGAGCAGTTTCTCCAACCCCAATTTCAATTCTTTATGAGTCAAGTAACTTTGGACTCAGTTCCTATGTACTTGAAGTATAGAGGAGGTGATATTTTTAATAGATAGCTTACTTAACTAAGGCCAAAGTCTACTGCATTTCTTAAATTGGACTTCAGCTGAAACATTGGGTTTTGTTGTTCTTTTTTTCTTCTCTGTGATTTAGACACCTGCTTAAGATTTATTTAATGATTATTCGGCTTAAGAGTCATCCAGAGATATGGCAATGGCTTAAACACAAAATTAAAATCTTTTCAGATTTAACTTCTCCCTTTTAAGGTTTTCCTCCTCATGTTTTGGCCAGGGTCATAGCCCTGAATTTGTCCTTTGATTAGTTAGAGCATCTTTCAGCTTTGTGAGACTATATAAGCTGACTATACTTCAGCTTGTAAGAATTTGTTTGTAGATTTTAATATTATTTTCTCCAGAGTTTGTAATTACTACTTGATATGAGCTATGTTGCTATTAGTGGGTATTAGGAATTTGCGAACCATACTTTAATAAAAGAAATTGATCAAGTCATGGTGGTACACACATGTAATCCCAACATATAGGAGGCAGAGAAGCACACCTCTGTAAGTTCAAGTCTAGCCTCCTCTACGTGGGGAGTCTCAGGCCATGCATGATTGCATAGTGAGACCCTGTTTCAAAAATTAATAAATAAATAAGAAATGGTAATGAAATTGCAATAAAATATTGTTTTGTATCTATCAGATTGGAAGGATGAAAATATATGTAATATAAGATTGTCTGTATGTGGGGTAGTTTTGTATGGCAATAAAGGTAAATTATTATGATTAATTCATACCTAGTTTGGGGAAGCACAATTTACTGTGATCTCTAATGAAATCGAAAATGCACATATCAAGGCTGGAGAGATGGTTCAGTGGTTAAGAAGAGCACTGTCTATTCTTACAAAGGACCAGAGTTTGATTTCCAGCACCTACATAGCAGCCAATAATTATGCATATCTCCAGTTTCCATACATGCATGCAGTACACTCATACACATAAAATAAAAATGAAATATTTTTAAAAAGAAAATACACATACAATTTGAGAGAGCAAATCCAAATTTAAGAATCCATCCTGCCAACAGCCACAGGGAATGCCAATGATGATGACTTCACGGGGATGTGGACTGCAAGGTTGCAATGGTAAACTCATTCAAGATGCTGAAATCTATCAATGACAAATCAGTTTGATTACTCTGTATGTGTGTAAATGTGTGCATATATGTGTATGTGTGTGGATATATGCATATGTGTTTATGTGTATGTGTGAGTATGTGACATGTGGAGTGTCTGGTTGTGCCATTCACCCCCCTGAGTGTTTTACATGCATTATTTTCCATAATTTCCCAGCAATACAACTAATCCATTTTATTCCTGAGAAAAAGTAAGCAACAATATTGAATTTGATACAGACAGTAAATAGCAGAACTGGTATTGAATCCAGGGGACTCTGAACGCAAGACTGCCATAGCAATGCAGTTCATTCTCTCTACCTAGATATCAGTGAAATGAATACATAAGAATAATAGCATAGAGAGTATATAGTAATATAACTAGAAAGTAACAGAACTTCATGGACTAATAATGAATTCTCTGGGTTATAATTCTCAATGAATTATATTATCAACTCCATAGAATTCCACTAATAATAATCAAATAATAATTTAATAAAGATTAAATACTTTTGCTTATGCATAGAAAATTCTTGAAATTATACTTTGTATCTTGAATTTTGTGCCATTTCATATATTACTCTTTGAAAAAATAAATTGAAAACTCTTAAAATAATGGCTATTTGGGCTGGAGAGATGTCTTGGGGTTAAGAGCAGTAACTTTTCTTGCAGAGGACCTGGGTTCAATTCACAGCACTCACATGGTGACTTGTCACTCTCCTAACTCCAGTTCTAAGTGATCTGATGAGGTCTTCTGACTTCTGCAGGCATTGCACAACATGGGTGCACTTACACACATGTATGCAATACACTCATCACACAAAATAAAAATAATAGATATTTTTATATTAAATTTTAAAATACCGCTTATTTAAACAGGGTAGAGTGAACCACATTTATTTAAAACACATTTTGTTATTTTATAATGCTTTTATTGATGTTTTGTGTATTTCAAACATCATTTCTCAGTTCAGTTTAGACATAGTCATCTTTCCCTTCCCCCCCACCCCACCCCAGATCATGCACTCTGCCATAACTATCCTGCATCTTTCTCTCAGTCTTTTTTTATGTTTCAGAATTTGCATTTTCCTCCTTTAATTTTATATTACTCTAAAATGTGCATACATACTTTCCACTCATATGTGGTAATTACAGTCTGAAAGTAAGTGGTGGACCAATTCTAGAGCCTGTTAAGTGATTTACATTATAACAACATAGTTGCTTTCAGATAAACAGAAATATAACAATAATGTTGTTCAGTTTGCCTTTCATCTGAGGATTTGGTGTTAGCATCCACAAATGAGGGAGACCATTCCCCTCTTGCTTTTCTGGGCCTGTGTTATTTCACTTAGCATAATGTCTTTGAGTTCCATCCATTTACCTGCAAAATTCATAATGTCATCTTTCTTTACCACTGAGTAGTAATGTATTGTGTAGATATACCACATTTTTTTTCATCCACTCATCAGTTGAGGGGCATTTGGGTTGGTTCCAGCTCTTTGCTATTTTGAAGAAAGCTGCAATAAATATGGATGTGCATGTATCTTTGTGGTAGGATGAGTCTTGTGGGTATATACCCAGGAGTGGTATGGCTGGGTCACGTGGTAGGCTAATTTTGAGTCTTTTAAGGGTTCTCCACACTGCTTTCCATAACGGTTGTACAAGTTTACATTCCCACCAGCAGTGGATGAGTGTTCCCCTTTTCCCACAACCTCTCCAGCATTTGATGTCTTTTGTGTTCTTGAACTTAGCCATTTGTATCAGAGTGAAATGACATCTGAGAGTGGTTTTAATTTGCATTTCCTTAATTATTAATGATGTTGAACACTTTTTAAGATGTTTCTCAGCCATCTTTACTTCCTCACTGGTGAAGTCTCTGTTCAGTTCTTTACTCCATCTTTTGAGTAGGTCATTTGTTTTTTTACTTCTTTGTTCTTTAAAAGTCTATATATTCTTGATGTTAATGCTCTGTCAGATGAATCACTGGTGAAGATTTACTCCCACTCTGTGGGTTTTTCTTCACTTCCTTGATTGTTTCTTTAGCTGTACAGAAGCTTTTGAGTTTCATGGGGTCCCACTTGTCAACTGTTGACCTTATTTCCTGCACAGCTTCTGTTTGATTTAGAAAGAATTTTCCTACTCCTATCTCTTGTAGTTTGCTACCCTTTTCTTCTATAACTTTTTCAGAGTTTCGGGTTTGAGGTTGAGGTCTTTGATCCACTTGGAGTTGATTTTTTTTGTATAGGGTGAGAAGTAGGGTTTTATTTTTGTTCTTCTACATATGGTGACCCAGTTTTGCCAGCACCATCTGCTGAAGATGCTATCCTTCCTCCACTGAGGTGCTTTTGCCCCTTTGTCTAATATGAGGTGGCTGGAATTGTATGAGCTCAAGTTTGGATGTTCAAATTTGTTCCGTTGGTCAATGGGTCTGTTTTGTGCCAGTACCAGGCTGTCTTTATGATGATGGCCATGTAATATAGCTTGACGTCTGGTACAGCAACACCCCCCATATTGCATTTTTCACTCAGGGTTGCTTTAGCTATTCAGAGTCTTTTGTTTTTCCATATGAATTTAAGGATTTTTTTTCCAAATCTGTGAAGAAGCTCATGTGGATTTCAATAGGGATTGCATTGAATCTGTATATCAATTTGGGTAAAATGGACATTTTTATTATATTAATTTTCCCAATCCATGACCATGGGAGGTCTTTCCATCTTTTGATGTCATTTTCAATCTCCTTCTTCAGGGGTTTAAAATTTTTGTTGTAGAGGTCTTTGATATCTTTGGTTAGGTTTGTTCCCAGTTATCTTGTTATTTTTTAGGCTATTGTGAGTGGGAAGGTCTTCTTATATTAATTCTCCACTTGTTTATTGTTGGTGTAAAGAAAGGCTACTGATTTTCTTGGTTAATTTTGTAGTCCAACAATTTACTAAAACTCTTAATCATTTCTAGAAGTTTTCTGGTGGAGTTTTTAGCATCCCTTAGGTAAACTATCATATCATCTGCAAAAAGGGGTAGCTAAACTTCTTTTCTGATTAGTACTCCTTTAATTTCTTTTTCCTGTCTTATTGCCCTAGCAAGGGTTTCAAGCACTATGTTGAAGAGGAGTGGCGGTAACAGGCAGCATTGCCGGGTTCCTGCTTTTAAGGGAACTAGTTCAATTTGTCTCCATTTAGGATGACATTGGCAGTGAATTTGCTATATATGGTTTTGATCATGTTGAGGAATATTCCTTTCAGTCTAATTCCCTCTAGGACTTTAAACATGAAGGGATGCTGGATCTTGTCAAAGGCTTTTTTCTGAATCAATTGAGATGATGCTGTGGTTTTTGTCTTTCAGTCCATTTATGTGTTTTATGATATTTATTGATTTATGTATATTGAACCATCCCTGCATCTCTGGTATGAATCCAACTTGATCATGATGGATGATCTTTTGTGGGTCTGTATGCAATTTGCAAGTATTTGGTTGAGAATTTTTGCATCTATGTTCATTAATGAGATGGGTCTATAGCTTTCTTTTTTGGTTGTATCTTTGCCTGGTTTGGGTATTATGGTGATGCCAGCTTCACAGAAGGAATTTGGGAGAATTCCCTCTGTTTGTATCCTTCTGAAAAGATTGAGTAGTAATGGCTGTAGGACCTCTTTAAATGTTTTATAGAATTCTGCTGTGAATCCATCTGGGCTTGGGCCTTTCTTAGTTAGGAAGTTTTTTATTACATCTTCAATTTCCTCAAATATTATGGGTCTGTTTAAACTGTCAAGCTCTTCTTGGTTAAGCTTTGTTGGTTCCCAGGATTTCAAATATTTATCCATTTCTCTTTGGTTTTCAAATTTAGTGGAGTATAGGTTTTTTAAGTATTCCCGTATGATTATCTAGATTGTTGCTTTGTTTTTTGTGATGTTTTCCCTTTCATCACTAATACTATTGATTTGGGGTTGCTCTTCCTTTCTTTTGGTTAACTGAGTTAGAGTTCTATCTTGTTTATTCTCTCAAAGAACCAAATTTGCATTCATCAATTTCTTTATATTGTTTATTTCTATTTCATTGATTTCTGCTCTGACTTTTGTGAGTTTTTTTTCCTGTCTTTTGGGTTTAGGGTTCATTTGTTGTTGTCTCTCAAGTGTTTTTAACTGCAGTGTTAGATTGTTTATTTGTTCCCTTTCTGGTTTTTTGTTGTTGTTGCTGTTGTGGGCACTTAGGGCTATAAATTTCCCTCTCAAGACTGCTTTTAAAGTATCCCACAGGTTTTGTTGTGTTGTATTGTCTTTTTTGTTCAGTTCCATGACTACTTTTATTTTACTCTTTATTTCTTCCCCTACCCTTTCATTATTCAGGATTGTGTTGTTTAGTCTCCATGTGTCTTATAGCTAGTTGGGCTTATTCTGGTGTTCATATTGAGCTTTATTGCATTGTGGGCTGATAGAATGAATGGAATAATTTCAACCCTTTTGTATTTGTTGAGATTTATTTTGTGTCCTAGTATGTGGTTGATTTTGGAGAATGTTCCATGAGGTGCTCAGCAGAAAGTATATTCTCTGGTGTTTGGGTAGAATATTCTGTAGACGTCTGTGAGATCCATTTGCTGTATTCTCCATTTGGTGTATTCTTTGTTCAGTTCTGATGTCTCTCTGTTTACTTTTGTCCAATTGACCTATCCAAGGAGATGAGTGGGGTGTTGAAGTCTCCCACTATTAGTGTGTTAAGATTAATCTGTGTCTTGAGGTCCTGCAGAGTAGTGTTTGTAAAGATAGGTGCACCAGAGTTTGGTGCATAGACATTTAGGTTTGTGAAGTCTTCATGATTAATTTTTCCGTTGACAAGGATGCAATGGCCCTCTTTGTTGCTTCTGATTAGTTTTACTTGGAGATCTATTTTGTCTGATATTAGAATATCCACTCCAGCTTGTTTCTTGGTACCATTCACTTGGAATATTTTGTCCATCCTTTCACTCTAAGGTGATGTCTGTCTTTGAAAGTGAGATGGGTGTCTTGTAAACAGCATATAGAAGATTCTGTTTCCTAATCCATTCTCCCAGTCTATGTCTTTTGATTGGGGAGTTTAGACCATTACTATTTAAGGTTATTACTGAGAGATGTGTCTTGTTTCCTTTCACCTTATTTTTTGTTTGCATGCTTGGTCTAGGTTTGTATTTACTCTGTTATGCTTTTGTTCATTTCTCTCTTTAATTACTTAGAGATAGTTGCTCCTTTCATCTGTTCTTTGGATTGCATCAAGGATTTTCTGAAGTGTTAGTTTCTTAGACATGTATTCTTTAATCTTGTTCATATCATGAAAGATTTTTCTTTCTCCTCAACTATAACTGACATTTTTGCTGGATATAGTAGTCTGGGTTGACATCTAAAGTCGTTTAGCACAGGGAATATTTTGGTCCACATTCTTCTAACTTTCATAGTTTGGACTGAGAAGTCATCTGTATTTCTGATGGGTTTTTCCCCCTTATGTGTAATTTGTTTTTTTTTTTTTTTTTTTTTT
>VZQC01014331.1:720747-827435 GCA_009823505.1 Rhizomys pruinosus | reverse complement strand
ATCTATTCATATGTGTGAGACCATTCACCTATAAGGTATCTGGAATTTGCTGTTTTTATCAATTCATTTTTTTTCAGAATATGTAAAATACTAAGTTTCTTTTTTTCCCTAAGTGTGAACACCAGTCAAGTAGTGTATTCCTTAAAGCTTAAATAGCAAATGGGAATCACTTTCTAAATACATTGCAGAAAGCCACCCAGATCCTGGCTTCTTCGTGAGAATCACATAAACATGGCCACCATCCTGAATGTCCTGCTTTCTTGGGCTGCCAAAATGAGCCTTTGTTCACAGCATGAAACCACACCCAACATTCTTGAGTAAGAGAGATCACCCAGTTCGTGGGCTTTGCTGTGAGACTGCTTGATGCACTTTTATGGCCTTGGGACTGTTCAGTGAGGCTGAAATTCATCAAGTAATTACATGTTGGAAGTAGGAGTTGGAGCTAGGCTTTATGTTCTATTGGCTCCAGTCAATTATAACTTCTCTAAATGACTCCCATCCACCTCTGCTAAATGCAGCATATATCTCCTGGAAAGAAAGGAAACTCATCTTTCATTTACACTGTTTTTTTAATCCCAAAGATTAAGAACTCCTGCTTTAATTACTAACAAATCCCCTTGCCTTCAGGAGATGATTTAAAGGCCTCTGGATGCTGGTTTGCTTTACCTTCATAGAAAGGAAGTCTCACTTTTCCTTGGATTTTCCATACATAGATTAATATTTCAGAGCTCATAAATACACCCAGGCTGTTGCCTTTCTGGTCACCTCAGGAATCACTGTACATTGGCCATCCAAAGGTGAAATCCAGGGGCAGCCAAGGGTGGAGTCGTTATATGCAGATGTTTCAATTTGTCCTGTTCCTCATCCCTCCTCCTGGCTTCAGGAAACTTGTGACATGACCCATTCAGAAGACAATGGATTATTTAGATCAGTCTTCATTCATCAAAACTCACCTGTCTTGTGCTTCCTTTTTTCAGGCTTACCAGACACTAGCTACTCATTCCAGCCTGTTTCAGGGTAAAGAAAGAAATTAACCATAAGGTGACAACAGCAATGAAAATGTTTGTGAGTTACTTTCCATCAGTGTGGGCATGGAACTAATTAGATAAGGTTGTTTCTTTATCTCTGTTATTCTGAACAACACTGCCATCCTTATAATCACCATGAGGCTGCAGATAGCTTCAGAAAGTAGTGATTTCATCTCTGAGTACAGACCCAGAAAGGAGATTATTAGATATAATAATTCTATTTCATAAATTTTATTTATTATTTCTATTTTATGTCCACGTGTTTGTAGGTGCACCTCTGTTGTGCAACTCCCTGGATGGTCAGAAGAGGGTGTCAGACCTCCTAGAACTTGAGTAACAGATGCTTGTTAGGCACCAAGTGGGTGCCAGAAATCAAACCCGAATCTTCTGGAAGAACAGCAAGTGTTCTTAACTGCCGAGCCATGTCTCCAGCCCCAGATAATACTATTTTTAATTTCTTTAAAAACATATATATTGTTTTCCTTGATGGTTGCCCCAGTCTGCATTCCCACCAGCAAGGGTCTGTTCATCTGCATACTTTTACTCACATTTATTATCTGTTATCATTTGACAGTAGACATTTTGTTGGCTGTAAAGTTGGGTGATGGTTTCAGTTTGCATATCCTTGATGATTAGTGATGGTGGACACCACTTATTGGCTGAACATTTTATGTCATTTAAGACAACCATGTGGTTGCTAGGACCATTAAGGTTTTTATAGCATGTAAAATAAAGCAAATATTAAAATAAAAATATTATACAAGCTGCTCTTTTTGCAAAGATGTACATAGATGATAGATAAGTTAATTTGTTCCTATCAATGAACTTATGTATGTATATTCCATAATATGTTATGATTTCAAATATTCAAATAAAATTTATTTTAAAAAGAAACAATGTTTTCCAGCCCCCTTAGATGAGAAGACTTATTCTCAAAGAGATCATGGAGTGTTACAGAGTTAGTTGACAGTCACAAACAGAGCCCATTTTCCTCTATTAATTTTATAACCCTAATCCTTTTTCTTAATTCTGAAAGAGAATAAGTCTTGAGGTTGTGGTAGGTAGCTGTTATTTACTGGAACATACAGCAAAATCATTGGAAGTATATATCTACCCTTTTCTCCATTTCTATAACAGAAGAAAGAACATACCAGATAATAATAATAAAAAAAAAAAACACTGAGCACACAGCCCAAAATAAAGATTGTCATAATGTGTTTGATTGTGAGAGAAGAAGACGTAGTAGGGTGTTCCCCATACTGGGCAAAGATTTTTCCACTATGAGTCATCTTCTTATATTTCCACTGTGAATCGTCTTTTTATATTTTAACCAGGTATTTTGACTAAAAATAATAAATACAATTTTTATTAGGATTCACGGCTTTTCCAAGTAGCGGCAGCCAGGCAGTCTATTCAACTCTTGGAACTTGTTCAGTTATAATAATCTCCAGTTTGGATTCTTACAGGAGAAGACTGAAAAAGTAAAGTGTCACCAGAGGTTAGCTGATTCCTATGGAGGACAGAAGCATGACCACATAGGAATATTGACATCAGCAGTGAATACACCTCATTTCCACCACCATCTGCTAGCTCAGCCATCTTTGAAAATTTGTATGTAAAAGATACACATCAGCCGGACGTGGTGGAACACGCCTTTAATCCTAGCACTTGGGAGGCAGAGGCAGGTGGATCTTTGTCAGTTCAAGGCCTGCCTAATCTACAGAGTGAGTTCCGGGCCAGCCAGGGGTATGGGGAGTCCCTGTCTCAAAAAGATAAAAAAAAAAAAAAAGACACACATCATAGATTTTTTAAAAATTATTTTATTGACTTTATTGACTTATTTTCATTTTTGTGTATAGGTGCATTGCCTGCATGTATGTAGGTGCACCCATGCATGCACTCAGTGCCTGCAAAGGCCAGAAGACAGCATTTGATCTCCTGGAACTGGAGTTAAGGATGGGTGTTATCTGACCTGTAGGTGCTGAGAACCAAACCCTTGTCCTCTGCAAAAGTAGCGAGTGTTCTTAACCACTGACACATCTATCTCCAGTCTCAATTCTCTAAAGATTAAATTAGTTAAAAACTGGAAGGGGCCCTAGCACTGTGCCCAGTCCTAGTGACCCCTGAAGCAATGCAGCCCATTGCAGCTTGGGCACAATTATACAAAGAAAAAGCTACTCTGAGTTTTCTGAATGAAGATATGCCCAGGACTCTGGTGAGGCACAACTTTGCCTGTGTCTGTGAGCACATTTCCACAGAGGATTAACTACAGCGGGAAGATCCACCTTGAGGTAGAGGGCACATCCAATGGGTTGACGGTCAAACTGGAATACGTGGAAACAAGCACACCAGATGACTGGTGCTTTTGCTCTTTTTCTGCTTCCTGACACATGTGGAAAGGAGCAGGTGCCTTCCCATCGCTGTGCTTTCCCTGCCATGGTGGACTGTATTCTCTATACCAAGGACCAAAATCAACTTTTCTTTATCCCCTGGGACAAAAAGGCACAAGTGAGAAGAGTACTCAATCAAAAGAAAGTATGTATGAAATGCCCTCAGTGACCCTGACATTTTGTGCTAATTAAAATAAATCAAATTTAAGAAATAAAAACACATACCCGGATTGGTTCTTTTCAGCTATTTGATCACAGAGAGAAGAAAAGCAACTAGTACAAGTTATTTTGTCTGATGATGACATCACACATCTCTTTGCATTTTTCCCTCCTCTTATGCATCTACTACACATGCTCATTTAGAGCTCAAATCCCAAGCCATCCAGGCACAGGAAATCAGGAAATGCCTAGGTCTGAACCACTGCATGTTATTTAAGCATGGTATGTCCTAGCCCTAACCCCTTCCTCCTCTCTTCCACCTCTCCCATCCTGAGTTAAATTCCCCCCACACCTTCAGATCACCTTGGTAAAGGCTGAGTGTCAGAGCCTATCACCCTCAGTAAGGATTTGCAATGTCATTCTACAGTCTCACTAGGATTTATTCTGTTGCCAAGGATTTCCTTGCCTTGAAATGAAAGATGAAATAGATGCCTGCAGAGCTCTCCTACAACCAGGTCCCTCATCTGGGAAGAGGTTTGAGCAGGACAGAGAAGTGATGATGAGCACCCCAGGGCCAGAGCCAGTACATCCTCCTAGGGTGATGGGATGACTGTTTTGTTCAAAAGGCAACTGCGTTCCCAGGGAAGGAGGGAAATTCAGGCCTTCCAAGACAGAGGATTTTTTTCTTGGTTATTTTCTCTACTTTATCTAACTGGAACAGAAATATATTTAAAATTTTATTCCTTAGTTTTTCTAACAGACTTCTAGGATGGAGAATGGCTGCCCATTTATCTTACAGTGCGAGGTTGAAATTAGCACAGTAGTGACCTTAGAAGAAAATGGCTGGTCAGAGACCACAGGCATCTTATTTATTCTCAGGAATTAAATTCCTTTCAAATCCATCACAAATAGCTGTCTGCTATTTGTGCTGTTTGTTTTAAATCAAGGTGACAGGGTATAGTCTGTTTTCTTCTTCACACTGGGAATTTTTCTCCAGGCTGAAAAGAGCAGGAAGAAAAATGTACCAAGTGATTATGAAACAACCTATTACATAAATTATACTGTATAAAGTTAAATTATTCCACAAACGGTACTGAAGCAAGCCAGCTGTATTAGCTACTTTTCTGGTCATAGTGAGAAAATACCTGACAGAGCGACTTAAGGGAAGAGGAGTTTATTTTGACCCATGAGGTAAATGAAACACTCCATCATGTAGGCAAGACAGCACAGCTGAGGCCGCTGTGCCTCCAGCTGCAGGAACCTGAGGCAGCTGCTACCCCACATCTCCCTGGCTCCAGAAGTGCATAGCTAGATAGGAATAAGATTCACTCTTTGACGCTGTGACTACCACTTGGACCCCATGTTTATAAGTTTCTAATCCCTCCCCCCAAAAATTCAAAAACACTAGAATCAAGTGTTCAAGCATAGGAGCTTATGGGGGTCCATTTCACATTCAAATCATAGCCCCTCCATCAGTAGTGTTGGGTTTGGGTACCCCAAGTGCTGGAGTTCTGAGCATTCCCAGGGCACACACACAGATGTCCATTCCCTCCAGAAACTGTCAGTCAATAATCTCACCTCCTTTTTACCTGCTGTCCCACCCAAGACAATTAAAAGGGCTTTACCAGACACCATATTTGCTGTTGGGCTGTCACATTCTAAAAACATGCTGCCCGGCCCTGGCTATTCCCCAAATAAACTGGGACTGACTTAAGCTTCGTGTCTGTCTTTCTCTTATTTGGCGTCCGTGCCTGCATAATTCTAAGCTAATATGCATAAAACTTAATAAGGAGATCTGCTGTTTCATACAGTTTTGACTGTATAGGAACGTCTTTCCCAGGGGATTGCCCTTTTGCTGATATGTAATATCACAGTTTCTCCTCAAAGAAACAATGCACTTGACCTTGCCAGTTGCCAGCAATGTGCTTTGCATTACTTTGCTTCCTGTGTTCTCATTCCTATCACAACACACATAAACAGAAATATTCAGCTCCCATTCAGCTCAGAATAGAAACGAAGGAAAAGTATGGGTGTGGGAATGCAAGCATTGTTTCTGCGAAGCATTCCACTCGTTCATTAAAGATTTAGAGGGTCTACTAAGCCATTCATGCTAATAGGTACTGGCTCACAACAGAGGGCAACACAGAAGGCCTGCTGCATGAGGTATCCAGGCGTCAGGAGAAGGGAAATAGACAATAAACAAAGCCTGTCAAAATAGCAGGTTTTGGGTCACAGAGTCTCAGAATAAAAGCAGCACGGTGATCCGAGAGGATGTGGTGCAGGGATGGAGAGGCATGCTGAGTCAGGATGATCTGTAAAGTTCTCCTTGAAATCCTACTTAGCTGAGCCAAATGTGTGAGTCCAAGCACAGAGTGTTCCGGATGAAAGGAGAGCAAATGACAAGCTCGGAGGAAAGAGTGGTCTCGGTGGTGGTATCTGGGCCGGAACTAGCGGTGGGGAGTGGTATAAAAGGAAATCAAAGCCAGGAGCATAGGACCAGGGAAGGACATGGCCATGATGTTCCCTGTGCTGAGCTGGTAGAAGAGCTGAGGCTCAACATGCAGGAAGAATTAACAGCCCGAGGGCACTGAAAGCATGTCATTTCCAGGGAAAATGAGACCATCAGATACAGCTCCCTCGTTGAGTCCATCTCTCCGAACAGGGCATCATTGCCTAGAGCAAAGTCACCTTGCAAATCTGGAGCCCTGCGACACATGCAGATTACCGTGCTTCCATGCACAGCAATGCTTGCTAGACAGGACTCTAAAATACTGCTGGAAAATTGCACCTTCATTAAGGTTTTAATGAGCAAAAGAAACACTTATAAAGCAAAGCATGAAATACAATGTAAAAAGATAAATATTTCATCCAGGTAGTAAGATCATGAAATGTTAAGTTGTTTTATTGTTCACTTTTGTTTTTATAATATTTTCAGAGAAAATTCATTTGGGGTCTTGAAGTAAAGCATATTTTTGCAACTAGGCAAGAAAACTTTCCACATTTAAAAGCTAGGCATTAAACTGGAGTTTATTCAAAGCATTTCTTTTGATCTAGGAAATAGAAAGCACTATGAGATATAATGCTCAAAATTTAAATTAAGAGGTATCACTTTACAAAAGTCTAAGGGATTTCAGGAGAGGCGCAAGATGAGATGAATATCCAGCTGTTAAAGAGTTAATTAAGTTCCTTAAAGTATCCAAGAAATGTTAGATCCTATTAAACAGATGTTCTGTTTGAGTGTTGAGTGAGTCAAAAGAAAATAATACCCAGGATCTCTATTCTCTGAATTTGAACTCAGCATGTTATTCAGCTGATGTACCATCCTTACGCAAGAAGTTGTTTTTCAAATAAACACATCTTTATCTTTATGCGATCTGGCTTAATGACTAAAACGTGGGAGTGGACAAATTGGACTATGGCCTACTGATATGAAAGTTCCCTGTGACCTGCTGTCCTTCTGTCAAGACTGCTCTAAATCATGACCATCTTGTACCAATATCTGGATCATTTAGATTTCTAAGTGTTTCATTCAATAGTAATTCATTATAAGCTTACATCTTCATGTAATGGTTTCTTAGATACCATCTTAAAAGCACAAGAAACAAAAAAAGAAAAAAGATAAATTGAACATCATCAAAATCTTTTGTGTATTAAAGAACTCCATCAAGAACGTGACAAGACAATCTAACCTGTAGAGAAATTTTTTGCAAGTCACAAAAACAATGACTTGCATTTGCAAAATGTCAAAATCTTTCGAACTCAATAATAAAATGACAAGCAACCTAATTTTAAAATGGGTTGAGAATGTGACTAGACATCACTCTAAAGAATATATGCAAATGGAAAAAAGAATATATGAAAATGGTAAAATAATATATGCAAATGAGACCAACAACCACATGAATATATTCTCAATATCAGCAGCTGGCCGTGAGGTAACAAGTCAGTGCTAGGATATACTACTTTATGTGCATCAGAATGACTTTCACCAAAAAGACTGACTATAACAAGTGCTGGGAAAGACATTGAGTGAGAATCTGCAACTATCAGAATGCTGATGAGAATTTAAAACTTCGCTGTGTTTATCCCAGCAATAGATTGCAAATTAGGATACTGCCCCAAATGGGAGAATTCTAACACCCTATATAATAGACAAGTAGCAAGTCTAGAACAACTGTCCTTTCACTGAGCTATGCTTACTGTCAACATGAATGCAGAGTTTAAAAGGACCAACAAGGGAGTTGTTTTCTAATGTATAAAACAGAACCAAGAAGAAAATTCACTCATGTACATGTCAACTCAATCACTATGTTTATTTGGACTATGAAATTGTTGCTTCAGAAGGCATCTAAATAACTACTTCATCTAACCACTTATTCTCTGCATATTGGCTAGTTTTGTGCCTCTGTGTTAATCACCATTTTCTGCAAAAGGAAGTTTCTCTCTAGTGAGAGTTGAGGCTTGCATTAATTTATTGATATAATGATAAGCCATTAGGATTCAGTTTAATACTATATCTATTAGCAGAATAATAGTATTCGGGTTTCCTCTATGGCCTGTGAGCTGTTTAGCCTCAGGTTCCTAGGCCTGATATCAGTGTCAAGTATGGGCTTCATCTTATGAAGAAGACCTTAAATCCAATTAGAAAGTGATTGGTTGGCTGGGTGTGGGGGTGCATGCCTTTCATCCCAGCACTCAGGAGGCAGAGGCAGGCTGATCTCTGTGATTTCAAGGCAGCCTGGTCTACAGACCAAGCTCCAGGCCAGCTGGGACTTTTAAAGGGAGACCCTGTCTCAAAAAGACAAAAAAAGAGAAAGTGACTGGTTACTCCCATAATATTCATGCCAATATTGTACAAGTGGACATATCTTGTTAGGCCAGTTGTTGTTGTTGTTGTTGTTGTTCATCAGATTCACAGCTGGATAAGGTTGATTAATTTTCCCTTCACATGCATAGCTCCTCTAGCATTATAAACATTAGCCAGTAAAGATGAGACTCTGAAATCACCACCAGACTGATTTCACCTTATTTTCTCTGAAGCTCACATATTCAGTGTCTTCAGCAATAGGGTGTCTTACCATTACATTCTGGTTGGTAATGAAGAGCAGGGACAATGGTCAGTATTGTCTGAGGGTCCATGGACCCCTAGTCAACAGCTTCAAAAGAGAGAGTCTATTCCTATTGTTGGGCTTTTTCTTCACTAATGTGTAAGCGTCTTCAGCAGGTTTGGCCACTAGTTTTATAAAAGATGTCTGTTCCTTAAGACATTGTGTTTTATCTTAATGATAAACACAAATTTTAATGTAGCCAGTATATTAAGTCTGGTAATTGAGATGTGGCCCAAAGACAAAAATTTCTGTCCCTAGACACAGTCAAAGACACATTTATTATCTTTTCACTGGAATAAAAATGAGGACTTTGAGAGTTCTGAGGGAGGATTCTTTCACATATTGGACAAAAGCCACTTGTAATCTACCTGTGCTGCCCTGTCTCTCTGTCCCTAATCCTCAGGAAACTTCCAGAGTTCAAGTATCAACAATGGCCTTAGGCAGGCAAGGCACAGAAGAAAGAAGTTGATGAGCTAGGAGTGGTGGTACACACCTGTGTTCCCAGAACTTGAGTAGTAGAACCCAGAGGTTCTGGAGTTCAAGAGCCACCTTGACTACATTACAAATTCAAGGACAGCCTGCTTTATGTTGGGATGATGCTGCGGCAGAAAGGCCATGGATGCACTGTGGCTCCCCATTCCTTGTGTTCTAGGTTATTCCTCAATCAACAGAAACAGACTTCAGTCCTCCTTCACCCAGGTCAGTGTCTTCATTCACAAGATTCTCAGCTGATTGCATATTCAGCAGCCCTTGACAGGTACTTGCATCAGCTGTTTCTTTGAGACACCAGTTGGCTGTTTCCTGTGTGGGAACCCAGGTACACGAGGAAGCCAAGACATTTGGCCAGTATCTCTATACCATGAGGGGCCTGAGTTTGGGAGTAACAGAAATCTTCATTTTGGCTCCATTTACAGAGAAGCTGTGCTGGAAGTGTCAAAGCAGACAGCTGCATCACTAAATCATCTTGTAGCACCAAATCATTTTCCAGCTTTCTCCCGCTCCATGAGCTCATAAGAAATTCCTGCATCCTCTGATCATGCCTTCCTGTTACATTTCTGTGCTTGATGCAAAATAAGAAATGAATATCCTACCTTCTGTCAGTCTCCATTCTCACAAGTTCAAACTAATTATGGCCACAGATGGTACTGTTAAATAGAGCTCTCTATTGTGACACAATCAAATTAGTATTCCCAAAAGAAATTCTGCCTGGTGTTAGAAACCAGTGGCTGAAGGTTAGTTGAGGTTTTAAAGTCATGTTAGGGAATTCTTTAGCCTAACTTTATCTGAAAGTAAGGATTGCTATGGAAACACAAGTGTGGGTTTAGGAATATCTTATTAGAGTTTCTTTCTTCTAAATAGTAGAGAAAATTATGTTGTCATATGACTATTTAAATACTCCTGGCTCAATTACAGAAATGAAATAACATCTAAGTTACAGAGGACTTGTCCTGAATACATGGTCACTCACCCCATCTGCAGTTGATCTAGAACTCTTTCCAGCCACTGTCTATGGCAACAGTCTTCACAAAAGGGTCAGGGGCTCAAAGAAGGGGGGAAAGGAAAAAGACATAGTTATAGTTCTGTGATGATTAACCTTGATGATTATCTTACTGAGATTTAGAATCACCATGGAAATGAACTTGTGGACATTTCTGTGAAGGATTTTCTAGAGTAGGTTAGCTGACATGAGATTAGCCACCTAAATGTGGGGTGTATCATTGTATCATTCCGTGAGTTGGGATCACAGGTTAAATAAAAAGAAGAGCTAAGCACCAGTGTTCACCTCTTGGCTGGTGGACACACTATGACCAACTGCCTCAGACTCCTGGTAAGATGAGCTGTACCCTCAAGCTGTGAGCCAAGATAAACCCTTCCTTGAGCTGCTTTTGTGAGGTGCGTAATCACAACAACAAAAAGAAACCAGGACACAGTTTTCATGAAAGTCTGCATGATGTTTCACTGTAGATAGTTAAACCCAAGTGTTAACCTGTACCTTTGGGTGGTTAAAGATTCTCAAGTGCTCTTTCTTTCCTCTGATCATCCACTAAGGCTATAAATATCTCTTCTGTGATTTTAAGAAAATCAGTATCGTGGTGCCAAATTGTATGTTACTTTAGGTAAAAAGAGTAAGGACTTGGGTTTGAGTTTGGTATGATACTTTAATGGCATGTAATGAACACAGAAATAAAGGGGAATTCTGTACATAATGCAAGTTCTCTGAGGAAAGAAAATGCCACATAAAGACAGCATCTCCACATTCAGAAATGAGTGGTCCTTTCAGACTCCCATTTTAAATAGGATGGATTTGGATCTTGTAAGAAAGAATTGAACATTTATAGTTCAGGAGCAACCCCAACTCCTGCAAATATAAAGAAGTTCATTTTGAGCAATGGCCAGCTGTACCCTCTGTCTCCTAGGTGACCTCTTGCTAGCCAGCTGTACCATGAATACTGCCTTTAGTCCATATTGTCAGGGTGGACAATTGAACATCAAACAAAACTTGAAGTCTAATGGCTCCCATTAGATCCACTTAGTTCCATTAAGCTCCCTCTGCTGGCCTGAACATTTTGGTTTTATCCTTAGATGTTCTTATTTTCAGAATGTTGACCATTATCCTGCCAGAGTTGCTAGAGATGTGACCATGGTATGTCCAAATATTTTTATTATAAAAATATCTTATTATACTTTTCCATTGTAGTCCATATAATTAATAGCAGTACTGAGTGTTAAGTGTCTGTTTGAAAACTTAAGTCTGCTCACTCAGTGAGAGGCAAGCATGCTGGGAATTCCTCATTAGCTGCATGTTAAACTCCACCTGCCTTTCTTGGTTTTGCTTTCCTGTTCTGCAAAATGGGATCCTGTCTTGCAGAAAGATGGGATCTGTCTACCTGTGCAGCTGGGCCCTTAATCCCATAAGAAACAGTAGCTATTAGCCTTTTCTTTCAAACTCTGTAAAACATACACAGAGATATCAACCATTAGAATGACTTTAATAAAAAAAGACAGAAGTGGCTCAGATTGTAAAAACACTTTCTGCACAAGCCAAGTGACTTCCGTTTGATCCCCAGGACCCAGTGGAAGGACAGAACTCATTCTTGAAAATTATCCTCTGATTTCCACATGCAAACTGTGACATATGTAGACACAGACACACAGACACACACACATACACACACACACACACACACACACACGATAATAAACGAAATACAATTTTTAAAATGATAGAAGATGGACTCTGGCTGGCTGACCTAAAAAGATTCTCCCTTGACCTCTGTGGTTGGGAGATATGGATAGGCTACCCCGTACCAGCCATCATCCAATTCTCTGCCTCCTCTTACCAGTGACCCCAACCCCTTGCTGTCCCCAACCCTTTCTTTTAATCATACCTATCCACAACAGGCCACACACCAGGGGCTCCGCAGATGGCCCACTTGGCCCTAAGACCTAGATCTGGAGTGTGGACCCTCTCTGTTAACACCCAAAGCCCTTTTCCTGAAACTTGCCAGGAATCCTCACATCTTCCTGACTCATCTCCCTCTGTTCAGGTTTTTATTGACCTCAGGTGCCTGCACAAGGGGCTCTTAAGCCAGCCCATGTGGCCTGGAGACCCATGTCTGTGGCCTCTGCTCCCCTGCCATATCCTCCAATCCCCATTGCTACCAGGGCTTCCACTTCTTCCTGACCCTGCCTTCCAGTTGGGATTGCCTGTTCCTAGCAGACTGCGTACCAGAGACTTCAGTTCTTCCGTGTGACCCAGGGACCCAGGTAAACTTCCCCCACCAACCTGCCATTACCCTAAATCCAGAAGCCAGTTCTATGTCATAGCCAGACATACTAATGATCACTTATTAACCTCGACCCTCAGAGGTATCCAAGAAACCCACCCCTGCCAAACAACTACACCAGAGCCTGTCTACATACACCCTACCAACTGCCCCACCCAGCAAATAGCCCAGAGACTACAAGTAGTTCTGAGATATATAATACACTCAGTAAACTCCAACCCGGCCTCAACCCCACCACATTCACCTGAGGCTGTTATGGCATCCCCCTTGGCCACCAGGAAGCTGTCCTCACTCCCACTGTGACTCCAACCTCTGCTTCCAGAAGACCATTTGAACCATGTCGGCCTTCCACAGACTTCTGAAGATTGGCAGTGATAATTTGCTAACTTCACAGAAGGTTTATTCCGGCCTTGGAAGTTCATGTGTCCACAGCTGTGAAGGTAATAGGTCCGACACTATCTGTCCATTAACACAGAATTACAGCATCGTTCAGCTGGCCCACATCCAGATGCCTTGAGGGAACCACAAAAATCCAAGTGCCTGCTCACCAAAGGCAAGACCATATATCCATACCAGGAAATACCACAAAGGACGTAATTCCAGATGCCTAGGTGTAATCTTGAAACATAAGCAATATGAATAACCAACACAATACATCTTGATAAATCAGCATATCCACTGCAGTATACCCCGAGAAGAGACCCTTACTTGAGGCACAAGACGATAGTTTCAAAATATTGATTATAAGTATGTGCAACATGGTCAAGAATAAAATCCAGGATGAAAGCAATGGAAACAGAAATAGCTGAATGAAACAAAGCATCCAAGACATGAAAACAGTACTGGATAAGGAATAGGATTTTTGAAGACAAGTCAAACTGGAATAAGCTTGAAATGATAAACCCAATCAGTGAAAAGCCTCACCAATAGAATGAATCCATAGAAGAGAGAATATCAAGACTTAAAGACAAGGTATCAGAACTGACTCATTCAAAGAAAATGTCAAATCTATAAAACCCAAGGACAGCATGTGCAGAAACTTGCAGACACTATAAAGAAAAAAATATCCATGCATTACATGTATTCTATACGTATGGAGAAGGAACCTAAGTCAAGACACAAGAAGTCTTTTCAAAAATTTATATAATAAAACTTCCCAAATCTAGGGAGGAGATGCCTGTCAAGGTCCAACGGGCACAGGGAACACCAAATAAACAGGACTGGAGAAGAAACTGCCCACATCACATAATGAGCAAAACAGTAATTTACAGAACCATAAAAGGATGTTGAGGGCAGAAGAGCTGGCCTCGCAGTTAAAAGCGCCAACTGCTCTTGCACAGGACCCAGGTTCGATCCCCAGCACCCACATGGCGGCTGAGAACCGTCTTTGGCTCCAGTTCCAGGGGAATCCGACACCCTCTTCTGACCTCCATTGCATTGCACGACATAGGTGCACAAACCTGCATACAGACAGTACATTCATACACATATGAAAAAAATATTTTAAAAAATTAAAAAAAAAAGGATATTGAAAGGTGTAAGAGAGAAAGAATGACTTACACATAAAGGCAGGCCTTTATTTTTAATGGAGTCTCTGAAAGCCAGAAGGCCATGTACTGATGGTCTACAATTATTAAAGACCATACATACCAACTCAAGTTATTATACACTCAAAACCATTTGTCAAAACAGAAGGAGAAAGGATAATTTTCCAAGATAAAAACAGATTCTAGGAATTTATATCAAGGAAATACTAGAAAGAATACTTTCCTCTGAAGAGAAGATTAAACACTCCCAAGAGAACCCAAGAAATAAATAATTTCGGAACAGTTAACCAAAGAGCCCAGAGAAAGGAAAACCACCACAACAAAATAACAGGTATTAATAAATACCGGTCAATTATGACTCTCTGTAGTAATGGTTTCAATTCCCCAATAAAAACATAGACTAAGCCAGGTGTAGTTGTGCATACCTTTAATCCCAGCACTTGGGAGGCAGAGCCGAGCAGATCTCTGTGAGTTCAAGGCCAGCTTGGTCTATATAGAGAGTTTCAGGACAGCTGGGGCTACAGGGAGACTGTGTCTCAAAAAAAAACATAGACTAAATGATTGGATTAGAAAACAGGATCCATCTTTTTTTCCTGGCCTTAAGAAATACACCTCTGGGCTGGAGAGATGGCCTAGCGGTTAAGAGCGCTGACTGCTCTTACAGAGGACCCGGGTTCGATCCCCAGCACCCACATGGTGGCTGAGAACCATCTGTAACTCCAATTCCAGGAGAACTCCAGTTCCAGGGGAATCCGAGACCCTCTTCTGACCTCCACGGCATTGCACGACACGGGTGCACAAACCTGCATGCAGACATTACATTCATATACATAAAAAATAAATAAATAAAATTTATAAAAAAAAGAAAAAAGAAATACACCTCACCATCAAGGATCAATACTACCTGAGGGGGGGGAAAAAAAAAGGAAAATGATATTCTAAAGCAAATGAATCTAAAAAACAATCAGGTATTGATATTCTAATATTTGAGAAAATAGAATACAAGTTAAAAATAGAAAAGATAGGGAATAACATTTCATTTCCATTAAGGGAGTAATCCAAGAACATAGTAAAATCCTAGACACATACACGCCAAACACAGGTGCTTCCAATTCCCTACACACTCTGAGATCTAAGTTTACAGATTGATTCCAACCCCATGATAATGGGTGACTTCAACACTCCATTCTTATCAACAAACATGTCATCCAGAGAAAAACTAAACAGAAAACTTGGAGTGTGACATCATAAATCAGATGGACTTAACAGTCATCTACAGAAAATTCCACCAAAACATCAAATAATACACTTTATTTTCAGCAGTTCAAGGAAATCTCTCCAAAATTGATTACATATTAGGGTACATAGCAATTCTCACCAAATTCAAGAAAATATGTACAACACCCTGTATACCTTCTGATCACAAAACAGTAAAGCTAGCTATAACAATAGAAATAAGGACAATACACAAACTCATGGAAACTAAACAACACATACTGAGTGAAAATTGGGTCAAGGAAGACAGGAAGAAGGAAATTAGAAAATTCCGAGAACTGAATGAAAATGAGAAGGAAACACACTGAAATCTATGGCACACAATGAAGGCAGTCCTAGGAGGAATGTTCATAGCACTCAGTTCTTTTTTATTATTTGTTTTATTGAGACAGGGTCTCCCTATAGCCCCGGTTGGCCTGGAATTCACTCTGTAGACCAGGCTGGCCTTGAACTCACAGATATCTGCCTGCCTCTGCCTTCCTAGTGTTAGAATTAAAGGCGTGCACCAACATGTCTGGCTCAGCAGTTAAGAGCCCTGACTGCTCTTGCAGAGGACCTGGGTTCAATTCCCAGCACCCATATAGCAGCTAGGACCCATCTTTAACTCCAATTCCAGGGGAATCCGACACTCTCTTCTGACCTCTGCGGCATTGCACAACGTGGGTACACCAACCTACATGCAGAAAGTACGCTCATACACAAAAATTTTTTTAAACCAAAATTAGGGCTGATATTAATGAAATAAAAGAAAACAATACAAAGAATCAATGAAGGGAAGAGTTGGTTTTTTGAAAAGATTAGCCCAATCAATAAAACTCTAGTCAAAGTAACAAAAGACAGAATACTCAAATTAATAATTTTGAGATGAAAGGAGAATAATACAACAGATACTCGGGAAATTCAGAGAATCATGAGAAAATACTTTAAAAACCTATATTCACTAACCTATAAAATCTAAATGAAATGTATGCATGTCTGGATATATAGGACCTACCAATATTAAGCAAAAAGGAAGTAAAGAATTTAAATAGACCCATAGCAACTGATGAAATAGAAGTAGTAATTAAAAATCCTCCAACTGAAAACAGTCCAACATCAGATAGGTTCATGTATAATTCTAATAGAGGTACAAAAAATTTATACCTATATGGCTCAAATTAGTACTCTATATAAAAGGAAGTTAAAATTCCAAATTCTTTGTATGAATTGTATTGCCCTGATAACAAAACAAGACAAATATCCAACCAAAAGAACTTTAAAGGCCAATATCCCCGAAGAATGTAGATTCAAAATTTCTTATGAAATCCTTGCAAACTGAATGCAATTGTACATCAAAAAGATAATTCACCATGATGACATTGGCTTCATCTAAGAGATTCAAGAATGGTTCGAAGTGTGTAAATCAATAAATATGATAATTTATATAAATCTACTCCATCACAGAAAGCACATGGTAATCTCACTAGATGCAGAAAAAGCCTGTGACAAATTCTAATATCCTTCATGTTAAAAATGAGGAATTTAGGGATACAAGGGACATAATTCAACATAATAAAGGCGATATACATCAAGCCTCAGCCAACATCGTACTGAATTGCAAAGGAATTCAAAGCATTTCCAGTAAAATAAGAAAGAGGACAAGAGTATAAACCCTTTCCATTCCTATTCAATATTCTTCTTAATGTTTTAACTAGAGTAATAAAACAACTGAGATAATTCTGGTACATACACAATATTTATATAGGCATATTTTAGAGCAATACAAATGGGAGGGAACACCAACAACATAAGAACTGGGACAAAGAACAGATTGATACGGTTAAATTCTGCTCAAAGCAATAAACCTCTGCAGAGAAAAACTTGAAAAAGACTGAAAGATACAGGACATGTATGGCAGAATGCATGAGCTGGGGTGTGGTGGGGGGAAGGAAAAGAGGAATATGCCTAAACTGAACTGAAAAATGATGTATGAAGTACACAAAACATCAATAAAAGTATTATATTAAAAAAACAACTGAGACTGGATGTAGTGCCACACACCTTTAATCTTAGCACTTGGGAGGCAGAGGCAGGGGGATCTCTGTAAGTTCAAGGCCAGCCTTGTCTACAAAGCAAGTTCCAGGACAGCTAGGGCTATAGAGAGACCCTGTCTCAAAAAAGACCAAAAAGAAAAAAAAAAACCCTGAGCATCAAAAAAATGTCAAACAACTCAATTGAAAATTAGGGCATGGAACTGAACAGAGAGGTCTCAAAATATGAAAAATAAATGGCTGAGAAATATTTAAGAAAAATGTTCAACAACTTCAGCCACCAGGGAAAAGCAAATTAAACCTACTTTGAGGTGACATTTTACCCCATTCAGAATGGTTAAAGGTCCCCCAAACAAGCAATAATAAATGTTGCTATGTGGGAAAGGAGGAACTCTTATTTACTTATTTACTGATGGGAGTGGACAAAGCATTAGAAGTTGTCACTTCTCTTTTTAATCCATTTGGAATGATGGGCACCAGATACAATAGTACAACTGTGGTGGTTTGAATGAGAATGTCCTCCATAGGCTTTAAGTATTCAGACATTTTGTCCCCAGTTGGTAGCACTATTTGGGGAGGTCTTAGAAGGTGTGGCCATGCTAGAGGAAGTACCTCATTGGGGGCAGGCTTAGAGAGCTTAACAAGCCTTGCTAGTCTCCAGAGGCTCTCTCTCTTGACTTCCTGTGCTCATTGTGAGATGTGAACCTCCACTTTCTGCTCCAGCTCCAGCCACCATGTCTCCCTCCACAATGGACTCTAATTCCCTGGAACCATCAATCATAAGCTCAAATAAACTCTTCCTTTTATAAGTTCCCTTAGTCATGGTGGTTTATCACAGCAACAGAAAAAGTGACTAATACAAGAACCAATCAGAATGACCCATTTCTTTGGAAAGAGTCACAGAATTATTTTAAATTTCCATAGTAAAATGATTAATTTATCTTAGACATGGTATCCTTTTGCAGCACTGTCCTAGATTCCTTTTTAAATTAACATGATACTTACCCAATGCTTAAAAACCTCAAACAGCATTACAAGGACAAGTCCAGTATTTTGCCACATCCCATTCTACTTTCTGATAACACTCTACTGAAGAAATCTTATTATTCTTCTAAAGAACACACTTGTGCACCTAATGGTTCTTTTGCTTTTCAAGTTCAAAAGTATAGGATTTTATGTTACTACTTCATTACTACCATGAATGCACTCATTTTTTGTTCTTTTTCTGTTTATTAGCATTTTTTAAATTTATAGATATATGTTTTTTATCAAATCTAGACCCATGTCCTCCACCCTATCCCCCCACCCCACCAGAGCTCATGCATTCTGCAAAACATGCTTTTCTTCTCTTTCTAAGTCTTTCTCAATATTCTCCATGTGGAAGTTGACTGTTTTGAGCAGAAGTTTACTGTTTCAGTCAGTTCTTTGATGCAGTCCTTTTTGTTGTTGTTGTTGTTGTTGTTGTTGTTGTTGTTGTTGTTGCTGTTGTTTCCAATATGCATCACTCCCAACTGCTTTGGACAAAAGCTCAAGGGGCCATGCACAAGAAATACTTACAACTAGCATCCACAGATGAGGGATACCATTCGTCGTTTGTTTTTCTGGGACTGTGTTACTTCACTCAGCATGATGTCCTCTAGCTCCAGCCATTTTCCTGCAAAGCTCATGATGTCATCTTTCTTTACTGCTGCATAGAACTCCATTGTGTAGATGTACCACATTTTCTCTATCCACTCATCAGTTGAGGGGCATTTGGGTTGGTTCCAGCTCCTTGCTATAGAGCTTCCTGCACTTCAGCTGGTCTCAGGAGATCTCAGATCGAATGCACTCATTTGTATCCACAAGAAGTATTCACTCTTGCCAGGCATGGTGGCACACACCTGTAATCCCAGCACTCAAGAAGTGGAGACAGGTGGATCTCTGAGTTCAAGGCCAGCTTTGTCTACATACTGAGTTCCAGGAGAGCTGGAAGTGTGTATAAATCAATAAATATGAGCTGTAACTCCAAGGAGCTACAGGGAGAGCCTATCTCAAAAAGACCACAAAAAGTATTCATTCCAGGGTGCTCTTTCGTGGGTGGCTTACCATCATATGAAATTTGGAGACTAGGAATGTGCCAGAGTCTACCGCTCTGTGGAGGCAGGAGGAGGCAGGTGCCTGTTCATACATGAAAATTCCCAAAAAACATATTCATAGAAGACACCCGTTCTACTGTTTCAGTTGAAAGAACCTATAAAAGGAGAGTGGGAGGCAGGCATGTTAATACCTGCCTTTAATCCCAGCCCTTGGGAAGAAGAGGCAGGCAGGTCTCTGTGAGATTGAGGCCAGCCAGGTCTGCACAGCAAGTTCCGGGACATCTGGCACTAGAGGGAGACCCTATCTCAAAGACAACAGAAATAGTGAAAGAAAAATAGGAGTAGAGATTATTGAGTTTCCTGAAATAGACAACCTAAACAAATGCCATATGTGCTCAGTTATTTGCAAACCATGCCACATTGATTTTGTAGAAGTGGAGAGTTAAATATTGGTTTCCAGAATGGGAGAGAGTAGGGAGAGGAAGAGATCGGATAGAGGAAGGGTTGGTCAGGTTTTTCTATTAGGAGGGAGATGTCATACACAATAGCACAGCGTGGTGAGCACAGACATGATAATGTAGTATACAATTAGAAAAGCAAGAATAAAGGGTTTCACATGCTTTGGATACAAAGTAATGATAAATATTTGAAGATGTACATATGTTTACCTTGAATTGAACACTGAGCAATGTGTTCATGTCTGAAAATGTTATTCTACTTAGAAGTACAATTTTATGATTATAGGAATTAGTTAAATAAGGTTAAATTTAAAATTGTGAAAGAAGTTGGAGACTGGAGGCTAGCTTGCACAGTAAAGTGCTTCCCACATAAGCAGGCAGCTACGGCAGACAGAGAACCAAAGGAAAGCCTCAGGAGCTGTCTCCAATATCAAGATCTCTCTTGGAAGGATTGCAGAGATACCAACCTACATCTCACTCAAGTCTTAGTTACTTTCTCCTCACCATGGCAACATACCTGACTAAAGCAACTTAAGGAAGGGAAGATTTATTGTGGCTCGTGGTGAAGTCCATCATGGTGTGGAAGGTGTGGCAGCTGGAGATGAGGCAGCTGGTCACATTGCTTCCTGATCAGAAAACAGAGAGAGGAATACCAATGCCCAGCTCCCATTCTCCTCTTCGTCGGTCTGAGAACACAGCCCGTCAGTGATGCTGCTCACATTCAGGATGGAAATTTTCCCTCAAGTTAAAGCTTTCTGAAGTTACCCTTACAGAAGTGTGTTTCCATGCCTATTCTAATCCACTCAGAGTGACAATGGATATTAAACCATCCCAGATGGTTCTTGGGAAATGAGACTAGATTGCTGTCAAATTGATGAAGTTGTGACTTCCACTGAGGATAATGCACTGACTGTCATTTCTGTGTTGGAAGCAATCATCTTGGTCTCTGTTACCAAGTAGGCAGCAGTATCCACTGGTTTAATGGGTGTCTTTTCTTTTACCTGTTAATAGACACTGCCAGGTCAAGAAAATCTCCCTTTTAATGTCATATGTCAAAATATATTAAATATACAGTCTTACATCAGAGTTGGTCCAGAGACATCTTTTCAGTTACATTGCACAAGACATCCTGCCCACTTTTGATAGCATTCTGATTGAGTAGGGGAAGGAGGAAGTAGAACTGCCCTAGTACAGCACATGCAATCTGGAGACTGTGAAATAATTCCAGCAAAATTTCAAGAACCTGTGGCTGGGGATTTAGCACAGTGATAGGGTACTTGCCTTGAAGTGCAAGTTCCTGAGGCTGGACTTCAGCTTTCAAAAATAATGGATAAAATTTTAAGATACTTCTACCACAATGAGTGTTTGGAGCTTGAGAACTCTCTACTTTAAAACAAAGGGCAGATTGATGCGTCTGCTAATTCATGCACTAACAAAGAAGCACAATTACTAGAACTGTATGAATTCTTTTATGAAATTTTAAATTTCATTTATTTATCTTTGTGTGTATGTGTGTACATGTGTGTGTGTGTGTGTGTGCTTATTTGTGAGTAGGAAGTTCTGGTGGGCAATAGCACTGTATGGTGACTACCAATAACAACAATTAGAAAAGTTAGAGAAAAGATTTTGAATATTTAGCTATAAATCAATGATCTATATTTAGAACAAACAGACGTTTACCCTGATTTGAACATTACTCTCTCTCTCTCTCTCTCTCTCTCTCTCTCTCTATATATATATATATATATATATATATATATATATATATATATATATATATATATATATATATATATATTTATAGCTATATATATATAGATAGTTATCAATGCCAGCATTGGTAACAAGTTCCTGTACCCATTACCGACCCATATCGCTGGTCTGTATGTATGAATTATGAAGGTAACATAATGCCATTTAGATTGAATATTAATCCAGCTATTTACCAATTACTCTGCTAGGACTGTAGGAAAGATCACTTGAGAAGAACATAATAAGTTATGTCTCTCTAAGAGGTGCAGACTATTCTGGAAGCTGTTCTATTACAGTTACTGGATTGCTCACAAGGTGTTAATTAATAGCGTTCACTGTCCATTTGGTGATGGGGACCGGGTCTTGCTCTCGTTGTCTAGTTCCACAAATGCTGTTTTCATTCCTTCACTCTAATTATTATCAACTCCTCAGAAGGAATCTTTAAAAGGCATGTATTCAATTTGTCCTGTTTAAGCATAGCACTCTATTATAGTATTTTACATGAGAGCTGATTGGAAACAAGGAACAAAGCAACCATTAAAAAGAACTTGCTTGCATTTATATCTACAATTCTTACAACCCTATTAAGATACAATGGCAATCCATGGATTAACCATTTCTAGTTTTTCCACTTGTAGTATGCTCGTTACAAATACAACACATCTCTTTTCTAGATGGAATTCCACTAGTCCAACCCTAATCTGGGGAACGTGTCAAATGGATGTTAGCCCTCAGACACCTGAATATGAGATCTGTTATTGCCTTATGATGAGGATAAATATTCTAGATAAATCACTGAAATGTGTTATATCCTTATTAAAGAGTCCCTGATAGCTTTAGTACTTGTTTGACTCAATCTGGTGTGAGAGCTAAGAGAAGACAATATGTATGAAACTTCCTGTACAGACTAGTTCCTCAGCAAATATTTGTTGGTTTGGGGAATAAATAGAAAATAAGCAATACAGCAAAATATTGTTCTCCCTGAGACAAGCAAGACTCCTCCGTCAATATCAGCTACACCTCAACAGCCTGGAGATACTGTGCAACAGTGGCAGCCAAGTGTCTATATATATCCCAAATCTATTTGGCTATTAGCTCTCTCCTTGGAGGAATAACTCACAGCAGATGCCACAAGCTTGTGTCCTCTGGTGGTTGGGCGATGTTGTGAGCCACAGTAAGAACTTGTCACCCTTTATAGAGAAACCACAGTTTGCAGATTAGCATGCCATCCAAGCATCTGTGTCTATGCTCACAGCTTAGCTTGACATAATAAGTGGTACTGCTTAAATGCCTGTACATCCAATAGCTTGTGCTTTGTTAATATGACTAAAAAGGGTATCACTGGGAAAGCTGTCAATCCATGAAGGGAAACAACCTGAACAGACTGGAGTCCAAAATGACAACTCCAAAGAAATTAGATTGTTTTCTTCTCACCCACTTGTGCCCCTTTCCCAAAACCCAGGGAACAAACTGCGGAAGAGGAGGCGTGGTAGATTGTAAGGGCTGTGGAGAGATAGGGGTGAATCATGAGACTACAGGAATATAGTCTGGACTCCTGATTGATCAACATGCCTGTGCATACAAGCTTCTCCAACTGGTCTATGGGAACCTTGGGTTGTTCAAAATTTGGACATAGATACTTGCAAAATCCACCAATTACCTGATTGTATGACATAATGAGTGACGTCAATGCTATCTGCAAACAACTGTGTCATTGTAGAATCCCTTAAAAATAAAAAATAAAAAAAAGAATAGCTGTAAAGAGGGGAAAATGAGGAAAAATGCAGAGACTGAAGAAGTAAAAGGGGGTAGAAAAATGAGGAAGAGAGAGAGAGAGAGAGAGAGAGAGAGAGAGAGAGAGCTAGAAAGTAATGCTGAGAGCCGGGCGTGGTGGCACACGCCTTTAATCCTAGCACTTGGGAGGCAGAGGCAGGTGGATCTTTGTGAGTTCAAGGCCAGCCTGGACTACAGAGTGAGTTCCAGGACAGCTGTTGGCTACAGGGAGACCCTGTCTCGAAAAAGACAAAAAAAAAAAAAAAAAAAGAAAGAAAGTAATGCTGAGAAACAAGATCGTTTCTTCTAGCATCTCAGAGCCAGCAAAGCACAGGAGACCGGAGGGCTGAGATGACACACACCGATTTGCACTGTAGTCTTTCCTCTGTCAGAAAATGACACATTCAATAGCAGTTTTTACATGAGCCAGTGTCCTACTGTAATCACTAGGAATTGTCTCTCTTTTCTTTAGACACACCACTACCATGAAAACATAGGAACTGTCACTGAATAGGCCTGTGGGTTGATAGGGGCCCCAGTGGTGGGAGTTGCTAATTTGTACTTTGTGTTCTTATTCTGTACCTGTCTTCCCAGAACAGATATCTTGGCTTCTTTGGAAACTATTTGTCCAAATGCTGTTATCCCCTTGTGATCATTGCATTTATAGATTATTTCCCTTTTCAAATTCCAGGGCACTACCATGAATTTTCTACTATTTACTTGTTGGTATATTTTAGTCCCACAAATTCTCTTCCAAATTAAAACATAATAGACAAAAAATTAGAGAAATGACTCAGTATGCAAAATATAACTAATAAATTCATGGTCTCAGCACTGAACGGTAATTCTACAATTACAAATGCAATTTGCAATTTCTGTCCACAACGAACCACTAAAATACTATGGGGTGATGAGAATGGAGAAAATAAAGCTCGTACATAATAAAAAAAAAAAAAAAAAGAAAAGAAAAGAACACAAAATCTGGTGCTACAGAAAGTCCTTTTTTTGACCAGCTGTATCTTGTGAAAATGACCTACTGAAAAAAAAAATTACCTACTGAGTATGAGATGTTCAAAGCATTAAGTCCTGTGAGTCCTTTGGATGAGGACATTTACAACAAAAGATCCACCAACTACCAACAGACGATGTACAATGAGGGACTGAACAAAGAATGGGGTCTTTACATTTTAAAAATAACTTTGTAGTTAACAGTGGTATATACAGAAAAAGAATGCTTTGAGCCAAAAAGAATAGGTCAGTAGGCTTCTAGCAGATGGGAATTTTAATATTCAAAATAAAGTAATAGCTACAAAAATTGTCTCAGCTTTGACACTGTTCTTAGGGAGACAGAAAATCACTGCCAAATTTTATATTACCAAAGAAGTTGCAGGAAAGGCTCATGAATATATTTTTAGCAAATTAATTTTTTGTAACATTTGAAAAATGGAAAAGGACTAGTCCATTAAAATCTATTGTTAGAAAAAAAACAGCTGCTGACAATTTGATAAATTATTCATCTAAGACTTTCAATAATCTAAAACAACTTCTCTCACATATGTTGACAGAAGAGCTATCTATGAAAAATGATGAAACAGAATAATTTTAGGGTACTTCTAAAATGATTAGAAAATGCAGTTTTCATCTCAATCCCTGTTTGCTCTTAAATTTCAACTAAAATTATTGGGCAGTTCTGACAGCTTTTAAAAAACAAATTTTGGGGGCTGGACAGATGGCTCAGAGGTTAAGAGCACCGACTGCTCTTGCAGAGGACCCGGGTTTGATTCCCAGCACCCACATGGCGGCTAAGAACCGTTAACTCCAGTTCCAGGGGAATCTGATACCCTCTTCTGACCTCGGTGGCATTGCACGACACGGGTGCACAGACCTGCATGCAGACAGTACACTCATACACATAAAAACTAATAAATAAATAAATAAATAAATAAATAAATAAATAAATAAATAAACAAATTTTGTTAAACATAAAAATTTCATCTTAGAAACATGGCTGAAATTGACTTATAATAAAGTGTCTTTGTAAAAAAGAGAAAATCTGGAAGGAATAGTAGAATGCAATTGTGACACTGCCTGTATTAGGGTTTTTTTTTTTAAGGAAAACTAGACATTTGATGGACAGAGATGCATAGCACAGATCCTCTTCAAAGAAGACCTTCCTGTTGAACCCTTCAAAGATTCCCTCACCCTAGAGATCCATTGAGCCCAGCATATCTTCAAATGCTGGACCATATCCAATTTCTAGCTGGTGGATGCTGGGGATTTCAATCCAACACTGGAAGACTTTAACTGGCCATTTTCCTTCAGAACTCTTTGTAGAGTTACCTAAGAGTTTATTGGAGGGTGTATAACACAGCTTAACTATCTCTAACCCAATATTATTTCCAAAGATAGCCTATTACAAAGTAGAGCAAATATTATAAAAACAAATTTGAAAAGATCCTGAAGAATCTCAGAAAAGGATTAACTGTGATTTCTTGCTGGGAGGTCAGGCGAAAGCCCAGGGGTAAAAGTTGACTCTGGTTCAATAAGGAGCTATTCCTCTTGAACTCAAGAAAGGTGACTGTCTCTACTCATATTCCAGGAAAACTATGGATCATTTTTGAAAGGAGAAGGTGTGCCACCTTCGGTCCTTTTGAAAGTGCTTCCTATAAGTCATAGTGTATAGTATCAAAAGAATCTCCTTCATGTGCTGTTGAAAGTACAATCATTTTAATTTCACTAGATGTTCCAAGGAGTTGAATTTCCACAAGTCATGGATGGAAGTGTGACTATACAGAACAAAGATATTTCTTTTTAAAATTACTTATTATCTTATATACATGAGTGTTATGCCTGCATGCATGTAGATGTGCTCATGGCATGCAATGCCTGTGGAGTTCAGAAAAGAAGGTTGGAGTCCCCAGAACTGGAGTTACAGTTGTTAGTCACCATGTTGGTGCTGGGAACAGAACCAGGTGTACTGCAAGAGCAGCTAGGGCTCTTGACTGCTGAGCCATCTCTCCAGCCCTATAAACAAAACCATTTCTACATCTGCAGACTGTTTTCTTCTGGCTCCTGGAAACCTTTGGGACATCTTTGTGTGGCCAGTACAGATGAGCATAGTTTCACCACGGTGTGTTATATTTGGATGCTGCAGTCCTTGGCTAGGAAACTGAAAGGCAATCCAGCAAACTTCTGACATTTGTTCAAGCATAGATCACATGAAAAATTTGTCTGCAGAATCAATTTGTGTGAAGGGAATTCACAGCATATTAGAAGGAACAGAATCCACATTCCAAATATTTGCTCTTAAAGAAGTGAGATTGAAAACAATATGGTAGGGAAAACTGAAGATTCCAAACTAGCAGAAAGGAGCAGAGAGGGAACCAAACAGCGATGTGTGAAAGAAAGGGAACATCTGGAGGTCTAGGTTCCTAATCCAGGCTGAAGAAAATCCCTGGGAGCTCCCGGGAGGATGGTTTCAGCACAGCGTGCCGCTCTGATGGGTGCTGCTCTGCCCCCAGGCCCTTCGACAACTCTCCTCCATCACTTAGGAAATGGAGTGAAGGCCAATAGAGACAGAGTTTTGTTCAAGATTGACAATGAAGGCATGAAATAATTTTCCCCTTAGAGCCTACAACAGAACAGGAAAGAGGCTGGACAATGAGAAATAACCGAGGCACAATCCCAGGCAAAACCAGCTCCCTCTACAGAAGAGGGAAGAGGCAATTGCCAACTGCTGAGCCAAAGACAGACCATGCTGAATGGAACAGCCATATCCCAGGGTGCACTTCACTTGGGCATGGTGGTTGGAGAGGAACCCACACAGCCCGGTCATGCTGCTCCCTGAATGGAACTTAATGAGGGAGGGGATGCTCCTTTGGGAAAGGCTGTATTTGCTGAGTAAATACCAATTTTAATCATAGTCCCTAAGGTAAAACAACCCAAATATGTACAGAAGTGTGGCATAGCTATGCAATGGAAGATTCTTCAGTAATAAAATCAATCCACTACTAACACATAGAAATAGATGAATTAGCAAAACAATATGCTAAGTCAATGAATCCTGACACAAAAGAGCATTACTCCCAGTGACCGCTCACAGGAAACATCTAATAAAAATCTATAATGATGAAATGTAGACCAGTGGTTGCCTTGAGCTGGGAGGAACTGATTTAAATACAATATAGAATATTTAGGGCACGATAAAAAAGTTCTAGCCGGGCATGGTGTTGCATGCCTTTAATCCTAGCACTCAGGAGGCAGAGGCAGGCATATCTCTGTGAGTTCAAGGCGAGCCTGGTCTACAGAGTGAGCTCCAGTCCAGCTGGGACTTAAAAGGAGACCCTGTCTCAAAAATACCATAAAAAAAAAAAAATAACACAAAAAAAAAAAAGTAATATTTATTAGGAGCATGACAGAAAATGTATCTAAAATTGTATGGATCATTTCAAAACATGAAATTTGCTAAAATTTATTTGTTATACATTTAAATAGGCTAACTTTATGGTGTATAAATTATATACAACTGGTAAAAATAAAAGATGTTGCACACTGTTTTTCCATTTACTCTCATAAGAGATAACTTACTACTTATTTCATTCCTTTCACCCTAGTTCTCAAAGCCCAAAGAAGAAAAATTTACTTTTTCCAAAAATGATCTGACATAGTTATGCTTTAAGACATGTCATAAAAATAAATAGCAAAAATTCTAGTTTAAATGTGATGAATACCCTTATCCCAGACTTAAGCATGTAATTTATAGACAGCTAATTCTCAATTAGCAGAAAAGACAGCTTTAATATAGCCCTAAACATAAAAATGGTCATGCTGTCTCCTTCGATTAGTTCTTGAACAGAAACTATTATTTGTTCATTTATTTTACCTGCCGGTTTCTCCCAGCATCTCATTTAAGATCTATCAGTATGAAGTATCTGTCCTCCCCATGAGATGGTTTAAAGGAGAAAATTAACTATTAATTCATTCACCTAATAATTATTTAGGGATGCTTATGTGCTTGTAATTTAAAATTCAATGATAGCTCAAAGACAAAGCATTCCTTTATATTCAGTTATCAGACATCTTGTTATTAGACATAAATAACTTGAGAATGAAGATATACTTCATCGCATCAGAAAAGAATTTATATCACCTCAATGTTGTTTTCTCTAAATCATTTTCTCTAGCTCTCTCTGTCTCTCTCTCAAATATCTCAAATATTATTAACAAACAGCCTTGTGGTAAATGTCCTGGTTTGCTTTAATTATTAATTTGACAGAACCTAGAGTCATTTGAAAGAAGCCTTAATGGAGAGATTACCCAGATCAGGTTGCTCTTTCTGCATGTCTAGGAGGGATTGCCTTAATTATCAATTGATGTAAAAGGGCCCAGAAAGTTATGGGGAGTACCATCCCTGGTGGATGGTCCTGGACTATATAACAAAGCCAGATAAGCAGGAACCTCTGAGCAGCCAGTAAGCAACATGTTTCTGGCTTGTGCTTCAAACTCCTAACCCTGAGTTCCTGCCCTGACTTCCCTCAGTGATGGACTGTGACTCGAATACCTCCAAATTTAAAAATCCAAACAAAGCCTTTCCTCTCTAAGTTTGGTTCGAATGTTTTATCACAGAAATGCAAACTAAAATAATTGACTAGATTTCTATATTAATTTATTCAAAGATGACTTGAACTCTATTATATGTATAGTGTTGCTTCTATAATCGAGTACTGCTAGCTTAAGAAGGTGTCTCTGGGGGCTGGAGAGAGGGCTCAGTGGTTAAGAACACCAGCTGCTCATGCAGAAGACATGGATTAGATTCCTAGCACCCACATGGTAGCTGACAATTATCCATAACTCCATTTCCAGGGGAATCCAATGCCTTCTTCTGACTCCACAGGCATAGTACAACACTGGTGCACCTATATACATGCAAGCAATATATGCATACACATAAAATAAAAATTTTTAAATTTAAATAAAATATGTCCCTGACTTCAAGATGCTCTCTATTTAATGTTTTCTGTTTATAAGATTTAATTTATTTTTTGACTGGGGAGATTGCTCATGGGTTAAGAACACTAACTGATCATACAGAGGACCCAGATTCAGTTCCCAGTTCCCACATTGTAGCACACAACCTTTTCTATTGCCAGTTCCAATTGACCTGACACCCTCTTCTGGCATACACAAGAACCAGGCATATACATGGTGTACTTACATAAGTGCAGGCAAACCATTAATACACATAAAATAAAAATGAACGTTTAAAATTTTGTTTTAATTTATTAAAGATTTTGTGTGTGTGTGTTTGTGTGTGTGTGTGTGTGTGTGTGTGTGTGTGTAAGCACACAAGCATGCAGGTGCCCACAGGCAACAGAAGTGGGTGTTAGATCCTTTGGAGATGGAGTTGAAAGCTTTTGTGAGACTGCTAATTATGGGTGGTGAGATCAAAACTCTGTTCCTTTGCAAGAGTAGCAAGTACTCTTAACTGCAGAGCTATTTCTTCAGTCCCTTAATGATTTAATTTGAAACCCAGCTATTCTTTTGAGAACATATGAGATTTTAAGTTAGAAAACATTTCTATTGGGATTTTACATTTTTGAGACAAGGTCTCATCCACACATGTTGTTATTGTACTCTACATAACCAAGAAAGACATTGAATTTATGTAGTGTTGGGGACTGGACCCAGAGTTTTGTGTATGCTAGGCAAGCACTTTACCAACTGAGCTATACCTCTAGCTCCACTGGAATGTAGTTAAATGGGTTTTAGAAAAAAATGCAAAATTATATATATAATATTATATATATATATATCCATGGCTATTCTCTTGAGAAGGTATTAAGATTTTACATTGTATAGATTGTAGCATTAATAACATCTGACATCCTGACATTGGTATAATAGTTTTCATCTTGAAAGGACATTTTATAGCACTAATTTTCTACAAACATATTATTTAACTGTGATTTTTAAGATGAAGAATCTGAGGCACTAAGAAATGGAGTCTCGGCCATGTCCTCTAGAATTTCTCTTGTTCTCTTCTTTGTTACATGTCTTCTCTCTGCCATCCTCATTCTCCACTGATGACATGGAAAACCTAAGCAACCAGTTAAGCAATCAGGAAAGAATGTCAATGGACCTTACTACCACAGATGCATGCTTTTCAGCCTCTGTACATATGAGCTCATAATGCTTCTGTTATTATGGTATTCTATCCAACCTCAAGCCTAAAGCAGACCCTCCACATATGCAACATATTCCATTCCTTCCTGTTATCCCAAGGGCACTCTTCCAGAAACATTGCATCACTATTCCGTATGGTCCCTCCACTGCCTATTCTCACTAGTACACAAACTTGCTTCCATTCCTCTCATCACTGGAAAATAAACCTGTTCTCCTGATTCCTCCTAACTGTCACCTCATTTCTCTGCTCCCTACTGCAACAACCCCTCCAGAAATACTGCCATAGTGGTCTCTTTAATTCCATCTTTTTAATTTTTTTTTAACTTTTATGTGTATGAATGTACTGTCTGCATGTAAGTAGGTGCACCCGCATTGTGCAATGCTGTGGAGGTCAGAAGAGGGTGTCAGATTCCCCTGGAACTAGAGTCAAGACAGTTCTTAGCCACCATGTGGGTGCTGGGAATTGAACCCGGGTCCTCTACAAGAGCAGTCAGTGCTCTTAACCGCTGAGCCATGTCTCCGGCCCCTTAATTCCATCTTAAACTAACAACAAAAAGGCACTTCCCTATCATTCCACCAAAACTTCTTTGGTCAAGACAGCCCTTTACTTTTTGCTAAATATTTCAAAAGCTAATTCTTGCTTCACAGCCTCGCTGCCCCTCCCCACTGTGGCACAGCTGATGAGCTGGTCCTCTTTGGAACACTTCGCTTCCAGGGATGTCTGGATTATTTATATATGGACATCTATGGACCCCTCCTTTGCTGCTCTTTCTCGCCTCTGGCAGAGAGCGCTAGACTACAGATATGACCTACACTCACTGTTAGATGATGCTACTAGATCTCATCTTCAAGGAGAGATTAAGAGGACTGACAGGGCTGGAGGGATGGCCCTGCTGTTAAAGGCTCACCACCAAAATGTCAAAGAAGGCTGGCAAATGGAGAGGGGACTGGAGCTGCAAGGACTCATTCCACTAGAAGAGAGAACTGAGTCCAGCGTGAAAGTTGTTCAGATTTTTCTCTGGGGAGTTTCCGCGATTCCCTCTCACCCCACATTTAACCAGAGTCTTTCTTATTGTATCCTCTCAGGAACACCAGGCAAATGGTGCCCACTTCCTCAGTCACCTGAATCCCAGGAGCACCGTGGTCTTCCCCTCTAAACCTTGGTATTTTCCGCATCCCCACTTTTCATACGACTGCTCTGATCACCTGCTTCCCACACCAATTTCTTCTCAGATCCCTAGTGTCATTTTGTCTTCTCAGTATCCTCTTACTTCCTCAATACCTAGTGGACTCTCTTCAATTCTTGTCCCACCCTTCAGTTATCACCACTGGTCCATTTTACATTTCCTCACTGAATTGTGACCAGTATTTGATCTTGTAACACACCTTTGCCTTTATGCTTATGAATCTGAGATTTGTCTTCTAAACTTCAGATTTGGATTAGATTGAATTATATGAAGTTGCTGCTTTTACGTGTATATATATAATGGATGGTGGCCAGTCTATGAGTTTTGATGCCAAAACAAAATGAATAAGCCTTCTGGATCTAACACATCTGAAACAAACTCTCCAGCAGTGACTTGAATTTCCCATCTCATCTATAAGTTTTCTTTACTCATTTCTCAGTTCCAGAGGATAACTTTGGGGTTAACCTTAACTCTTTTCTTTTTCTAGGGCTCACCTCAAATTACTAGCAAACACCTTTGGCTTCTCTTTCAAAATTATGAGAAAACCTAAATATTTACTAACACCTTCACCGTTTTTTAGACTGAATCATCATCAATCTTATCTAGTTTCTGTGATATGCCATACATGGCCTTTCTGCTTATACCCTCACACCTGTAGTCATGAAACTACTCAGAATTCTTCTTTAAAGAATTTGAGTCAGATGCTGCTGCTGTTGCTCCTCTTTTAAGAACCCCATAATGACTTCTCATTTCTCCAGAATAAAAACACCAGCACCCGTTGATACCCCAGTGCATGGCTGCCTCACAGCCACTTTGTAGGTGTCAACATTCATGAGATATCTGCCTGGATAATTCCTTCATGTCTTTAAAGACTTTGTGGAATATCACTGTAATGGCAAGAGCCAGGACCCTTCACATACAAATGTTGAACCCCTCCTTACCAGAACATCAGAATGTGACTATATTTGAAAATAGGAGTCTTTAAATAAGTAATTAATTAAACTGAAGTCATTGGGGTGAGTTTTAATCCAATATAACTGGTATATTCAAAAAAAGGAAGAAAAATTGTAGAAGAGTACACTGCATCCTGGGAAACAGTGCATGAATGTGAAAACAACCATTTTTAAGCCAACCGGAGAAGCCTAGACCAGACCTTCCCTCACAACCCTCAGAAGGAAACAAATTTGCTAACACTGATTTAAGAGTTCCAGCCACCTGAACACTTTTGTTGTTTGAGTGCCCAGTTAAAGATATTTTGTTACAGCAGCTCTGGTAAAGGAATACACATATTAACAAGGGTAATAAATAGTAGATCATCATATTGAGTCCACCTTCCATTTATTCCTTGGGAGCCAGGACAGAAAGGAATATCATGTGAAAACTTGGATAGAAGAGAGCCAACTGCCAACTGAAGTGAGACTCAGAAGAAATCAACTTCACTGACAATTTGGTCTTATATTCCTAGACTTCAGCATTTAAGAAAAATCAGTTTGGGTGCTAGAGAGATGGATCAGTAGTTAACAATACTGGATGTTCTTACAGAAGACCGAAGTTTGGTTCCCAGCACCCACATGACAGCTAACAACCATCGATAACTTCGGTCCCAGCAGGACCAAACGTCATCTTTTGGCATCTGTGAGCATTGCACATTACTGGTGCACTTACACACATGCAGGCAATACACTCACACACATAAAATAAAAATAATGACTAAAATACATTTAAAAAAAGAAAAGCAATTTCTTGTAAACTGTAGAGACCATGGATATTAGATCTAGCAAGCTAGAAGCTGCCTTTCCTAGGCCAATTCTAACTCTCAGTCTAAAACTTGTTACTCCATACCAAGGTATCTTTAAGATACCTTGCCCATTATTGATTTCCTCCTCACAGACACCACCTTTAGCTATTTCACATATTTGTTTTATCTGGTGCATGCTGTAGAATAATACAAATAAAATCAGAACCAAGGTGAACACAAAATAATTTATTTGCCCCACATGAAATTATCTAAAACAAAGTTTCTGACAAAAAGTCAGTTTTTGTCACAGATTCAGTGCCTGGCATCTAAGATTCCCTCATTCCATTTAGTAGAATAGAAAATGCAGGAAGACCTGGACAATCGTACTGGCCATGAAATGGCATAGAACATTTCCAATCATATCACCAAGGATGTAGTCTAATGAGAACATGTAATTTCAAAGGGGCATGGAATAGAATAACACACACATTTCTCTTTTTTGTATTTTTTGAGACAGGGTCTCCCTGTAGCCCCAGCTGCTCTGGAACTCACTATGTAGACCAGGCTGGCCTTGAATTCAGAGAGATCAGCCTGCCTCTGCCTCCCAAGTGCCGGGATTACAGGCATGCACCACCACACCCAGCAACATACACATTTCTTATGAAATTAAATCAATAACAATTAACAATAGTTCCTAACTTTCTTATGCTTTTAACTTAATATTTGTCTTCTTCACTAAATTTTAATCTCCAATAGTACAGGAGATATTAATTTATCCCACCAACCTGTAAAAGAATCTCAAACCAATAGTAAACAAAACATTTTTTTAAGTGAATCGGCATTGCATGATGTATTGGAGAGTAAAAGGAAGGAAAAGCAGGCCAGGGTCAGCTCAGGGAGAAAAGCACCTACTCTGTGATGACGTATACTCCATCCCAGGTCACATGTGCTGGACATGGGAAGGTATTCCTGCAGACTGGGGTCTGACCACCACACTTGCACAACCAACATCCGCACCTAAAATAAACAAATAAATGTGATTTTGTTACATTTAAAAAGAGGGCTGGAGAGATGGCCTAGCGGTTAAGAGCGCCTACCGCTCTTACAGAGGACCCGGGTTCAATCCCCAGCACCCACATGGTGGCCGAGAACCGTCTGAAACTCCAGTTCCAGAACTCCAGTTTCAGGGGAATCCGACACCTTCTTCTGACCTCCGCGGCATTGCATGACACAGGTGCACAAACTTGCATGCAGACAGTACATTCATACACATACAGAAAGAAATAAAATTAATAAAAAAAATTTAAAAAAATAAAATAAAATAAAAAGAGGGCTTAGAAAGGTGTCTCAGCAGTTAAAACCACTGGCTGCTAGTTATTTCATTCCCAGTACCCACATGGCAGCCAACAACTGTCCACAGCTCCAGTTTGAGGGGATCTGATGCCCTCTTCTGGGCTCTGTGGACATTGCATGCACATGGTGCACATGCATCTATGCACATAAAATAAAAATATTTTTGTAAGATTTAAGTTGAGGATGGAGAGATATCTCAGCACTTTATAGCACTGACTCCTCTTGCAAAGGAACTGAGTTTGATTCCCAGCACCACATGGCTGCTCACAACTTTCTGTGACTCCAGTTCCAGGAAAAATCTGATATGCTCTTCTGACTTCTATGGGCATTGCAGGACATGGGTTCACTTACACAGATTCAGGAAATACACTCATGCATGTAAAAATAAATAAATAAATAAATAAATAAATAAATAAATAAATAAATAAATAAAAATTTTAAATGATTTAAGTTAAAAACATTTTAAGCTGGGCTTGGTGGTGCATGCATTTAATCCCAGCACTTGGGAGGCAGAGGCAGGTGAATCTCTGGATCTCTGTGAGTTCAAGGCCAGCCTGGTCTACATAGTGACAGTTCTAGGACAGCTGGGATTACAGGGAGACCCTGCTTCAAAAATCCAAAAATAATTTTTTTTAAAGCAGAATAAACAATTGTCCAGACTTTGACTATACTTTGTCTTTTTGAGACAGGGTCTCCCTGTAGCTCTGGCTGTCCTGGAACTCACTCTGTAGACCAGGCTGGCCTTGAACTCAGAGATCCTCCTGCCTCTGCTTCCCAAGTGCTAGGATTAAAGGTGCGCCACCACATCATGCCAGACAATATACATTTCTAAACAATTAAAAGGTAAAAACTGTGAACTAAAACTTGTAATATTATACACTGTTCTCAGTGTTGAGAAACTCCATACCAAATGGATAGATCCAACTTTGATTCAGAGCAGAGATGTGTACTGGATTTAAATTAGTTGAAAACCATAAATGCCATCTTGTGATTTATAATTGTTTTGAAAAACTCTGTAGTTCTTAGAACATATTTCATAAGTTCTTAAAATAGTGAAATATTTCCATAAAATTTTATTTTCAAACCTTCTCTTTTTGAGTGGGTGTTAAGTAAGGAATGTGGATAAATGATTTATGTACATTGCATCACTGAGTTCTCTAAACAACCCTATGAAATTGGGCTGTTTATTTCCCTTTTACCTAGGAATTTGAGAAAACAGGACTTTAATCTAGCAACGTGATTCTGTAATATTTCCATGAATATTTCAAGAGATTTATTGCTAGCTACTTCCTTGCACTTATAAATTATACCTTTGTAGTCTAGCTATATTTTTCTATCCAGAAGCCCTTTAAACCTGTCCATACATTTTATTAATTTGGTAATATATTCTCTAACACTTTTATTCAGATAATCATCTGCAAAAAGTCTGCCTAGCAAATATCAGTGTTTCATGCCCAGTTCTTTCTACTGTGTTGCGGGAATCTGATGAAGATATCCATTTAAATACAAGTAGAAAGAGCTGGCAACCTTTATTAGCTCCTAAATACAAAAAAAAACCATATTTTACAATTTTTATTGTTTGGAGAGTTCATCTTTATCACATCTATTCCATTTCCATATCTTGTTTGAAGTGTTTTTTATGATTATTTCTGGATTTTCCTTGCTGTTCTTGCCACTATTATAAAAATGGTTTCATTCTCCCTCTTTATACATCAGCATTGTAGTCTGCATCTGATCTATTTTTCCAGGTCTAATTTACTCTGCATTTTGTTCAGATATATGGAGGTCATGTAGTTCACAGACTGGACTTCTCTCTAGCCCCAAAGATTATTTTGATTACTCTGAATAAACCATCTTAGCTCTATTATTATTGCCAGTGATTGATCTAAATATGGATAAGTGGCCTGATCCTGGCCAAGGATACCTAAGTCATCTTCTCCTTGTGGATTCTGTATTAACCATTTCCCACTAACATCTGCAGCTGTGCAGGAAACCATCTATAATCTGAAAAATACAGAGAGAAAAGAAAAACAAATCTACATCCCTAATGACACAACTCTAATCCTGAGTCATCTAACTTCTTCTGTGTGTCTGTTTCCACAAAACAGTACATACTACTATTTACTGGCTTCTGTCTTACTTGAACATATGGTGAATTAATGAACATCAAGTCATTTTCACATTTTACAACACATCATATAGTATCCTGACATACTCCTTATATTATTATGTCATCCAGGATTCAGATTTCTCTAGCCACTTATATCTACATTCAATAGTGAGATTATTTTATACTTCCTCTTTTTGTATCAGTAATATCCCAAATCATAATATTATCATAAAATGAGATGGGACACTGACTTGCTTTTGAAGACTATGAAATTAGAATTGCTCATTCCTTGAACATCTGCTATAACTTCAATTAAAATCTGGAGCTGGTTTTCTTTATGTTTAGTCTTGTGATTTTTTTTATGCACATTCTTGGGTATATACTTTGTAGATGAATGGTTTGTAGGGGAAAAGGAAGCTACCTGTGACTTCTTTTGTGCTAAATTACTGGCTTGTTTACACTGAAATCTGGCTTTAAGCAGGATTTGCCTTTGCATTAGCAAGCCTGTGACACCTCGGGATCAAAGGCATTGACAAGAACTCAGTATGTTATGGAACATGAGGCATGGGGTCTGAGATATAATGTCACTCTGGGTATAAAAACAGAATGCTGTGAATAAAAAGATGGGTACTTCTTACCATCAGGCAAGAACTCCCAGCAGTTATTATGTGCATGTGATCTTAGCCCATCAGGATTTTGTAGTTATGACCAGTGGGTTGGACGGCGGTCCAGCAGACCACCAACTTGGGAAGCTGGTGTGGGGCTGGAAGGAGACCTATCAGGTCCCCATCTGTGAAGTGTGGTGAGGGCCTGGTGGGAATTAGACTGTAGAGCCCCTATCAGGTGACAGTCTGGCATATTATACTGTAGAGGCCCTATCAGGTGACAGTCTGGCATATCAGACTGTAGAGCACCTATCAGGTGACAGTCTGGTATATTAGATTGCAGAGCACCTATCAGGCAACAGTCTGGCATATTAGACTGCAGAACACCTATCAGGTGACAGTTTGGCATATTAGACTGTAGAGCACCTATCGGGTGACAGTCTGGCATATTAGACTGTAGAGGCCCTATCTGGTGACAGTCTGGCATATCAGACTGTAGAGCACCTATCAGGTGACAGTCTGGCATATCAGACTGCAGAGCCCCTATCAGGTGACAGTCTGGCATGTTAGACTGCAGAGCACCTATCAGGCGACAGTCTGCATTTTAGACTGTAGAGCACCTATCAGGCTACAGTCTGGCATATCAGACTGCAGAGCACCTATCAGGTGACAGTCTGGCATATCAGACTGTGGAGCACCTATCAGGTGACAGTCAGGCATATTAGACTGTAGAGCACCCATCAGGCAACAGTATGACATATTAGACTGTAGAGCACCTCTCAGGTGACAGTCTGGCATATTAGACTGAAGAGCACCTATCAGGTGACAGTCTGGCATATTAGACTGGAGAGTGCCTATCAGGTGACAGTCTGGAATATTAGACTGGAGAGCACCTATCAGGAGACAGTCTGGCATATCAGACTATAGAGCCCCTATCAGGTGACAGTCTGGCATATTAGACTGTAGAGCACCTATCAGGCAACAGTCTGGCATATTAGACTGTAGGGTGCCTATCAGGTGACAGTCTGGCATATTAGACTGTAGAATGCCTATCAGGTGACAGTCTGGCATATTAGACTATAGAGCACCTAGCATGTAACAGTCTGGCATATTAGACTGTAGAGCACCTACTAGGTGACAGTCTGGCATTTCAGACTGTGGAGCACCTATCAGGTGACAGTCTGGCATATCAGACTGTAGAGACCCTATCAAGTGACAGTCTGGCATATTAAAATGTAGAGCCCCTATCAGGCGACAGTCTGGCATATTAGACTGCAGAGCCCCTATCAGGTGACAGTCTGGCATATTAGACTGTAGAGTGCCTATCAGGTGACAGTCTGGCAAATCAGACCATAGAGCCCCTATCAGGTGACAGTCTGGCATATCATACTGTAGAGCACCTATCAGGTGATAGTCTGGCATATTAGACTGTAGAGCCCCTATCAGGCGACAGTCTGGCATGTTAGACTGCAGAGCGCCTAGCAGGCAGCAGCCTGGAGGATCTGGGAGTGTCAATAGGGCATTGCCTGGTGTAGATGTTAGATGAGACAGGTGGGCAGAGGAAATGTTATCAGCCTTTGGCCCCATGGTTTAGGACAGTTGCTAGTGACTGTCTTGTGTCTTCCCTTTTCCCTGAGTCCACCTCCATGTGTGGCAGACTGATACCACAATGGTTGATGTTGATAATTAGTTTGAGACTTTGGGGGTCATGATGAGAAGAGGAACAGACACTCACTCTACTGATGAGATACTCTGCAAAAATTTTGAATTGTTTTAGGCTTCTAGATTTTCAGAATTCTCTTGAATCACTTGTGAAGACATCTGTCTATGTACAGACTTATCTAGACATCTACATATCAAGCTACTCCTTCTTCCTTCCAAATATGCCAATGTACAATTCTTTTAAATATGATAATAATGTTGAATTGCTTATTTGACCTTGTATCATACCCTTTGCATTCCTTAGTACTTTTCCCCTTAGAAACATCTTGCATAAAATGGGAACTTTATTTTCTCTTTAAAAAATATATATTCAATTTTGTTTATTTTTATTTGATGTGTATGAGTTTTTTGTCTGAATGTATGTGGGTGACCCACATACATGCAATAGCCATGGTGGCCAGAACAGGGCATCAGATTCCCTATAACTGGAGTTACTGACAGTTGTTAGCCATTATGCAGGTGCTGGGAACTGAACCAGGTCTATTCCAAGAGCAGCCAGTGCTCTTGACTGCCAAGCCATCTCTCCAGCCCTCTTTCAAAAGTGTTTTAAATAATTCTTTGAGAATTTCATAAGATGTACTTTGATCATGTTTCATCCCCTCCCCCACCTCCACCCAGATTCACCCCATCTCTCTATCCACCCAACTTTATGCTCTTTCTTGTTCTTTTATCCCACTATAGAGTTCAATTTGTGTTGACCAATTCTCTTGATGTGCAACCTACTGTAGTGTGTGGCTGACCTACTAGAGGATCACAAACTTAAAGAATTCAACTCTCCTTCCCTGAGCAACTATCAAATACTAATAACTCCTCACCTAGGCATGGAGGTTCATTTCTCCCTTCCCCACTGTTCCATACTAAATTCTTGACCTCTAGGAGAATTCCAATGAAATACATGTGTCTGAAAATTCAAAGCTAACTTCCACATATGAGTGAAAAACATAACATTTGTGTTTCTGGGTTGGTGTTGCTCCACTCAGGATGAAAGTTTCCAGTTCCATCCATTTACCTGAGAATTTCATAATTCCATTTTTGCCAATAGGTCACTATTCTTTTTTTTTAATTTTTTTAATTTTATTTATTTTTGAATGTGTATGAATGTACTGTCTGCATGTAGGTTTGTGCACCTTTGTCGTGCAATGCCGAGGTCAGAAGAGGGTCTCGGTTTCCCCTGGAACTGGAGTTCTCCTGGAATTGGAGTTACAGACGGTTCTTAGCCGCCATGTGGGTGCTGGGGCTCGAACCCAGGTCCTCTGCAAGAGCAGTCGGTGCTCTTAACCGCTAGGCCATCTCTCCAGCCCCCAATAGGTCCCTATTCTTAAACACAATTTGAGCTTCATTGTCTCCCTCCATTGCTTCATTATTTATACTATATTTTTACTTTTTTCATTATTAATATGCTTTCTTTTTACTTATATCCTGAGATTATTAATTGTAATGTTTATCAGCACATAAATTATAGGCTAAATCTTAGCTTGAAGGATGTTGGCGGTGTGACAATGTGTTAAGTACTGTGTCTATTTTTACTCATTTCTACTTATATTCTAAATTCTATTAATGTATCTGCCTTTGACAAGTAATTATTTAGAAATTTAGTTTTGCAATTCATACTGCTGTTAATATTGAAGTGAATCATCACCATCTAGATTCAGGTTTTCAGACATAACAGTTATGTCCCTCTTAATCAGATTATAGACTTCTTTTTCTTCCCAGAGTTGCTTTTCCTTTTCACCCATGGACTTTAGAGTCTGCATTTATTTCTTTAAATTTCAATTACCCATATTTGGTTACACTTTATTTATTCCTTTGATATATGTGTTGTAGAAGAATCTCCATGTGTCAGAAAACAGTATCTTCCAACTTAGAACTAATACAGTAATTTTTCTACGTTTAGCAATGGATTTACTGCTACTCGAGATGAGCGATGGCTATTAACATTCTTTGATGCTATTGTCTTGAGGTAAATGTAAAGATCTCAGGACCCTATTAAACCTTTCCATAGAAATCTTACATGTCAGAAAAGTGTGGGACGATAGATTCAAAGTACTGTAAGCACTTTGCTTCATGGAAACTGTCGTTTGGGCATAAAGGTATGATGAATACATTGCCATGATCCTCTCTGTACAAAAGCTGAACTGTTTTTGGAAGCGGGGCTGGAGAGAGTTATTCAAGACAAAACCAGTGAATGCTAAAGAGGAACACAAAGGTATATGAAGCTGCATGTTCACCTGTGTTCACTGCCATCTCATTCATATTGACCAAAATGTGGAAGGGATCTGAATGTGCATTCATAATATTATTAATAATGTATCCTATGGACTATGTACAATTATTTCATCAGATATTTTGCTACACACATAAATGATATACAATACACTAAAAACATAAATATATTTTCAGCTTTAAAAATCATCGAATTGTGGATTTTGTGCCCTTAATAAGCTAAAGTATGATAAGTCAGAGATGGAAGAACAGAGGATGCATATTGCTATGTTCATGAGGAATCTGAAATGATCAGTGTCATGCTGCTTAGAGTAGAGCAGTGACTGCCAAAAGATTCACAAAATGCCCAGCCTGCCTTCTTCTACGGTACACAACAACCTGCCCAGGGTGGCACCACTCATTGTGGGCTGGGCCCTCCCACACTGCTTGACAATCAAGACAATACTCCACAGATGTGGTCACAGGCCAATCCAATGGAGCCAATTCCCCAACTGAGGCTCCCTCAACCCAAATGCGTCAAGTTGACACTAAAGCTATCCAGCACAGTATCTAAAATTCTATTAAAAAAATAACTCAATATATAAGAAACATCACTCTAATGTTGGGATGTAAATAAACAGGAAATATTTCAAGAGCAATATTTGGCCTTTATGGCCAGGGAATGAAGCTCAGTGGTAGAACACTGTGCAACATTCTGGGTTTGGTCCACAGTGCTGCAGACAAATAAACAAGTAATTGGCTTCCATCTTTTATGAAGTTCCTGTTTATGGCAGAACTAGCAAAATGTTTCCACATTCTTCATCTTTGTGTGTACCATGTCTTTACAGAAGCACTTTTTAAACAACACTGTTGGGGTCCTCACATGGAGAACCTGGAATGTTAGGATACTTGTATCTCGCGTGTGTGTGTGTGTGTGTGTGTGTGTAATTCTTTTAATTTTTGCTAAAAGAATTATATATATATATATATATATATTATTCAGAAATAGAATGGGGGGAACAATGGCATAGTCCTTGGAAAAAAAGTGGAAGAAAGCCAAAAGTCATATATTCATATTCAAGAAAGTAATGCCACACTAATTTGGTATACACTAGTTTAAAATTTGGGGCTGGAGAGATGGCTCAATGATTAAGAGCACTGGATGTTCTTGAAAGGACTCGGGTTTGATTCCCAGCCCCGCCATGGTACTAACAACAATCTGTAACTCCATATCTGGGGATCTGACACCCTCTTTTGACCTTCACAGGCCTTGAAGGACATGGATGCACTTACATACATGCAGCCAACACACTCAAACACATAAAATAAAAATAATAGTTTTTAAAAAAACAATTTTCAAAATTTTTATGAATAGGAAAGTGTTCAGCTTGATGTTCTTCCTAAGATCAAGAATAATTTTAAGGGGAAATTTAAAATCATAATTATATATATATATACTAATATATATATAAATATTATATATATATATGAATAATCAAATCAACCTCTATAAGAAAACACATATTTAAAGTGCTTACAAGATAATTGCCTGACTGATTATAAATAGTTCTTTTCCACTTAGTGAAGTATGTTCTTTTAGAACCACAGCTGTCTGGATCTGATTGATGACTATATCTAGAAATAAGCAGGTATAAATGGTTTGATGTCTTCTGTCTTTAGACTGACTACAAGTCCATGAGGTAAAATAATTTTAGCTGACTTTCATGCTTAAAGGCTGATTTCCTTGAAGAAATCAGTGCTTGCTAATTTCCTGCTGTAACTAAGTAACTCGCTGTGAGGACACTGAAAAGATTTGGGTCTTAACTCCCTCTTGCTTTGCTCACTATGCATTTTGTATAGAATTCAAAATCAATTACCTAATTATATATAGTCAAGCCAGTGGAAGAGCAAACGTCATTTCTGCCTGTGTCAGAATGTCTCTGGATAGTCAATAAGAAAATAAGCTGTCGGGCTGGAGAGATGGCCTAGCGGTTAAGAGCGCCGACCGCTCTTACAGAGGACCCGGGTTCGATCCCCAGCACCCACATGGCGGCCGAGAACCGTCTGAAACTCCAATACCAGGAGAACTCCAGTTCCTCTTCTGACACCCTCTTCTGACACCCTCTTCTGACCTCCGCGGCATTGCACGACACGGGTGCACAGACCTGCATGCAGACAGTACATTCATACACATACAGAAATAAATAAAATTAAAAAAAAAGAAAATAAGCTGTCATCAACCCCATTAATTTAAAAGTGCCTTCTCTAAAAAAAAAATCAATACATATTGCTAAGGACTTCACACTTATTTATCACTTAATTACCTGTAGAATTTGTGAATAGTCTTAAGACAGGATCTAAAGTTTTGCTCCATGTATGTCCCTGCTAAACCTCTTGCTATTTCCATCAGACATCTCAAGTTTGCAACAGAATTTCAGAAAAAGAATGATTTTAGAATATGAACAGTTGCATCCTTTGCAGACAATTCTAGAAACCACAGATCTGCTAAGATTGGGTGGTGCTATTTATGAGAGGAGAACAGAGCGGAGACTACTGAGCACAGCTGTTGGCATCTTGGATCCAGTAACTGAAATCTCGCCCTCCTGGACTGCTATGTCACAGTGTGCTTGATTTGGGCCACTCAACAAATATCAATAATATCTATGTTTCAATCAAAAAGAACAATCATATCTTATATCCTTAGCATGTCTTTCAAGAATTATTGAAGGAACAATTAGAGGGTGATGTTTTGAACTGTTTCGCACACTCACTGGAGAGTCATAAGAAAATAGAAAGAAAAGCCTTGATCTATAAAATCAAAAGGTATTCGGTTTATCACTTTGTGGTATAATCATTTGATTGACTATTTCACTTGTTTTAAATTTTAAAAAAATTTAAAAATTTAAATGGTAATTGCACTCTTAACAAATTTTTCCCTTTAAAATGCCTGTTTTGTTATCCTCCCTTTTTGGAATTTTTGTTAAGTTCATGCAATATATTTTACCACATTTGAGCCCCTAACTGGAGACTGAATCTCCTCCTCTCAGGAGCCACTGGTTGTCAATAGTTCCTCAGATCAGCCTGGAGTTTCTTACTCACCTCCCCATATCTATGCTAGGATGCTATCTGGCTTGAGCTTAAGTGGTACTTAAGCACACTGTCACCGCTGCTGTGAGTTCATAGGAGTAACTGAACAGCAGTTAGGAAAACTGTTTCCTTATGGTAATCCACCACTTCTGGGTCTTACAGTTTTTCTGCTCTTCTTCTGCAATAATCTCTGAGCCCTGGGAGGCAGAAGTATTGATATAGGTGTCCTATTCAGGAATAAACATTTTTGTAGACTCTTACTCTCTGCACATTGGCTAGTTCTGCATCTCTGTTTTTATCACCATTTTTTTGCGTAAGGAAGCTTCTCTGGTGAGAGTTGAGATGCATTAATCTATAGGTATGACAATAAGTCATTAGGAGTCAGTTTAATATAACTATTTAACATAATAATAGTATTAAGGTCTCCCATATGGTGTGTGATGTGTCTAGTCTTAGATTCCTAGACCTGATTTTAATGTCAGGAATGAGATTCATCCTATGAAGCAGACCTCAGTTTTAATTAGAAAGTTGTTGGTTATTCCCATAAAGTTGGTGCCACTAGTGAACCAATAATAGAGTAAGAATGCTTATATAGCAGGGCGTGGTGGCGCACGCCTTTAATCCTAGCCCTTGGGAGGCAGAGACAGGTGGATCGTTGTGAGTTCAAGGCCAGCCTGGTCTACAGCGTGAGTTCCAGGACAGCTGGGGCTACAGGGAGACCCCATCTCGAAAAGACCAAAAAAAAAAAAAAATGCTTATATAGAGAGAAAAAAGGGAAGGCAGGGCAGAGGAAGGAGTATACGGAGAGACAGCTAAGATAGAAGCATTTAGAAAAGCGATATGGAAACCAACCATTACAGAATCTAATTAAAGCAAACATGTATACATTATAAAAATTGAAAAGATTTACCTTATAATGGACAATTGCCTCTACCGGACACCATAGGCTAGCAAATCAAAAGTATGACAGGAACAGACTCCCTCTTTTGAAGCAGAGGTCCCACAGATCCTCCAGCACTACTAGCCATTACCTCTGCTCCTGTTACCCACCAGAGCATTATGGAAGGACCCTGTTGCTGAAGACACTACATACAAGGGAAACTCAAGCTGGTACTAGCTCAAAGCCTCATCTCTATTCACTACCTTTCACAGTGTGCCTGCTACAAGAAAAAAAAAATTGTTGACCTTATCCAGCAGTGAAACCTGTGTGCTGCAACTGCCTGGCAATATATAACCTCTGGCACCATAGCAGCATGAATATTAGTGGAGTAACCAATCGCTTTCTAATTAGACTTAAGATCCCATACCGAACATTATTATCTTCTTTTTGTATTGGACGAATATTCCCACTACTGTCAAAGATGGCCACAACTCCACACCCTCTGTAAGTGGTATTGTCAAAGATGGCCAAACTCCGCACCTCTGTAGGTGGTATTGTCAAAGATGGCCACAACTGCGCACCCTCTGTAAGTGGTATTGTCAAAGATGGCCATAACTGTGCACCCTCTGTAAGTGGTATTGTCAAAGATGGCCGTAACTGTGCACCCCTGTAAGTGGTATTGTCAAAGATGGCCGTAACTGTGCACCCTCTGTAAGTGGTATTGTCAAAGATGGCCACAACTGCGCACCCTCTGTAGGTGGTATTGTCAAAGATGGCCACAACTGCGCACCCTCTGTAGGTGGTATTGTCAAAGATGGCCATAACTGCGCACCCTCTGTAAGTGGTATTGTCAAAGATGGCCACAACTGTGCACCCTCTGTAAGTGGTATTGTCAAAGATGGCTGTAACTGTGCACCCTCTGTAAGTGGTATTGTCAAAGATGGTCGTAACTGTGCACCCTCTGTAAGTGGTATTGTCAAAGATGGCCACAACCTTGCACCCTCTGTAAGTGGTATCGCCAAATGAGGAAGGAAATCCAAATTAACTTTTTCTTTTCTTAGCATTCACATTTTTATTAGATGGTCTTTGTCTTCAAATGAATCCTGGCTCTTGATGAATTCAAGCCTACTGGACTTTTTCTTTCAATCTATCATGTTTGTATCTTTCTTACAATTAGCAGTCTTTCTGGGTGTGGTGGTGCACACCTTTAATCCCAGTACTCAGAAGGCAGAGACAGGCAGATTTCTGTGAGTTCAAGGCCAGCCTGGTCTACAGAGCAAGTTCCAGGCCAGCTGGGACTAAACGGAGACCCTGTCTCAAAAATACCAAAAAAAAAAAAAAAAAATAGCAGTCTTGTGTTGTTTATTAATACTTTGGTCATCTATGTGAGTTTGGAGGGAATTTTTATATTTTTGAGACAGAGTCTCTCTGTGGCCCCAGCTGGCCTAGAACTCGCTGTGTAGACCAGGCTGGCCTTAAGCTCAAAGAAATCTGCCTGACTCTGCCTCCTGAGTGCTGGAATTAAATTTGTATACTACCACACTCTGCAAGTTTGGAGTTTGGGGACTTTGTTGTTGTTGTTGTTTTGTTACTGCTTTTTGGAGATTCCTTAATGCCCTTGCTTCTACCTCCCAGGTGCTGAGATTACAGGTATTCCACACCACACCCAGCTGATGCTTTGATCTTGTTCTATAGCTTCAGGAACAGCAGTTCATATGCTGCTTCAAAATGGAGGCTTTGCCTCCTTCTTGCAGGTCACCTCCTCTGACCTTGTCACTAGCTTTCCCTGTCATTCTCCCAAGGCTGACCTTTGTTCTTCAATATTCTTTGCATCATCTGTTTATGGATCCTCCTCAATGTTTGCACAACCCAGGCATCTGTGCTAAGCTCTCATATTTCTTACTGAAGTCTTGTGTATTTGATACATAAAATCTCAATCAGTCTTAATCACTTTATACCCCCTTCTCCACTGACACCCTCCCACAGCTCCATGCTGGAATTCCTGCATTTCTTCATTTGTGTTAAGACCTACTATGCCAAATTAATGTTCCCTGGCTGTTCCTCAGTGCAGATTCAACCAGTGAGCTCTAGTCAGACCATCCAGAATCCCTTGCTTTAGGAAGGCAATTTCTTCTTCACCCAGTAATCAGCTGCCAATATTGCTTCAGCTAAGAAGTCTATGACCCCTCTATCCATGTGTGTTTGGCTATGTGTGCAGTGCCACACATGAGGTTCCTCCCATTGAGTGGGCTTTAATTCTAATCACTTAACGGTTGATTACCCCTAAGATAAAAGAGCCACTACTGCACCAATCTCCTATGCTTTGTTGGACATTGATGCAAATATTTGGTCTTAAAGCTGATGTTGGATGATTGATGCTCTTCCTTAGGAGCTTGCATAGTGCTCTCCAAACCTATGAGAGCTAGCCTTCAGTGGCAGTGGCTCCCAGGTCAGTTCCAGCTCCCTTTCTCCATATCTTGTCTCCAAAGTATGTCTTGTCCTCCTCAGTAGGGTCTTACCTTCACTTTCTGAGAGGCAATCAAGGGCTGAGGCAATAGCCTGTGTAATTTGGGGGTCCCTTGGACTACCCTGGCCAACATCTCAAAGCAAAGTTTCTCCTTTCTCGAACTGTTTCTTGTTATGTAGCCTTCTTCAGCTGTGCACATGGACTCATAGAGATATCGTATGGGAAATTTGTCAATAGACTGTTAGACTAATGATTCCCTAGCATTTTTTGCACTAACTAGGCATCATTTATCTCCTCTGTCCCTCTCCTTGTCTAATCCTCCCTCCATGTCTTCCTGTTTAAAGTGTCCCTATTTTCCCGTGTACCCCTTGATAATTGCAGTCTCCTATGACCCCACCTCTTTTGAGCTCCTTCTTTCCTTTGTCCCCCAATTTCCTTCTATAACCCTCTCTCTCCCCTCCCCTTTAAACACCCACATTTTATCCATTTCTCCATTAGTAACACCCGTCTCCTACTAGTCTCTCTCAGGTTCCCTCTTTTCCTTTACCTTCCTGGTTCCTTTCCATTCTCCTGGTTCCTGCAGTTACATCAGGACACAGACTCACATATAAGGATTTGGCACTAGGATCCACAAATGAGGGAGAACATATTTCATACGGCACTTGTTTTTCTGAGTCTGTGTTACTTCACTTAGCACAACATTTTCTAGTTCCATCCATTTACCTACATATTCCATTTCTTGACTGCTGAGTAGAACTCCATTGATTAAAAGTATCACATTTTTTTCATTATTCACTCCACAGTTGAGTATCCACTTGTCAGTCAAGGGATGCTTAAATTGCCTCCATCTCTTCACTATTATCAAGGGCAGCAACAAACAGGGATGTACAAGTATGTCTGCAATAGAATGAATCATTTGGGTGTATGCCAAAGTGTTGTATAAACAGATCAAATGATAGGTTCATTTTTAGTTTATTCGGAGTTCTCCACCCTATTTTCAATAGGGGTTGCACAATCTTACAATCCCACCAGTAGTGAATGAGAATTCCCTTTCCCCACATCTTTTTCAGCATTTGGTATCACTTGTCCTCCTTATGTTATCCAGTCTGACTTGGGTAAGATGAAATCTTAAAGTGGTTTTAATTTACATTTACCTAATTACTAACAATGCTGAACACTTTAAGATGTTTCTTAGCCATCTTTAATTCTTTTGCAAACTCTCTTTTCAGATCTTTAGCCTATCATTTAATTATGTCACTTGTTTTCCTGATTATTTGTTTAGTGAGTTCTTTATATATATTCTGGATGTCAAAGCTCTGTCAGATCTGTCACTGGTGAAGATTTTCTCCCACTATTTGGGTTTTATCTTCATTTCTTTCATTGTTTCTTTTTCTGTACAGAAGCTTTTTAATTTAAAGGCATCCCACTTCATTGCTGACCTAATTTCCTGAGCAACTGATGTCTGATTTAGAAAGCCCTTTCCTAAACCTATGTCTTGTCAGTTACTGTTTTCTTCTAACATTTTCAGAGTTTCAGGCTTCACATTGAGGACTTTGATCCATTTGTAGTTGACTTTGGGCAAGGTGAGAGATTAAAGGTCTAGTTTCTTTCCTATAGAGATGTAGATCCAGTTTTGCCAGCACCATTTTCTGAAGATGCTATCTTTCCTCCTGTGAGTGTCCTTGGCCCCTTTGTCAGATATCAGGTGGCCAGAATTGCATGTACTCAAGTTTGGGACTTCAATTATGTTCCATTGATCTACATAACTATTTTTGTGTCACTCCGATGCTGTTTTTATAACTATACCTCTGTAATATAGTTTGAAACCTGGTATAGTACCCCCTGCATTAATTTTTGTGCTCAGGGTTGCTTTGGCTATCTGGGATCTTTGTGTTTCTATTTGAATTTTTGGATAGTTTTTTTTTTTTCTAATTTGGTGAAGAATATCATGGGAATTTTGACTGGGATTGCACTCAATCTGTATATTACTTTTGGTAAGATGGTCAATTTCACAATATTAATTTTTCTAATCTATGACCACGAGAGGTCTTTCCATCTTCTGTTGTCTAACTCAGTCTCTTTCTTTAAAGATTTAAAAATTCCATTGTAGAGATCTTTAATGTCTTTGGTCAGGTTTATTCTGAGTTATTTTCTTTTCTTTTATTTTTAAGGCCATTTTGAATGGGAGGGCTTTTCATGCATTCATTCTCTAGTTGCTTGTTATTATGTAGAAAGGTTACTGATTTTTGTAGTAAGTTTGTAACCTAACTTGCCGCGTTAGTGAAAGTGTTCATCATTTCTAGGATTTTTCCGGTGGAAATTTTGGCATCTCTTAGGTATAGTAGTATCATATCATCTGCAAAAAAAGAATAATTTCACTTCTCCTTTTCCAATTAGTACTCTTTTAGCTTCCTTCTCTTCTCTTCTGGTTCTAGCAAGAGTTTCAAGCACTGTATTAAAAAGGAATGGAGAGAGTGGACAGCCTTACTGGTTCTTAATTTTAAGGGGAATGTTTCCAGTTTTTCTACATTTAGAATGATGTTGGCTGTGGGTTTGTTGTATATAGCTTTAACGATGTTGATATACATTCCTTCCAGTCCAATTCCCTTTAAGACTTTTATTTTTTTATTATAATTTTGTTTTATTTTATTTTATATTTTTTAATTTATGTTTTTTTATTTTTAAGGGATTCTACAATATAATGACACAGTTGTTTGCAGATAACATTGATGTTACTCAGTATGTCATACAATTAGGTAATTGGTGCATTTTGCAAGTATCTATGTCCAAATTTTGAACAACCCAAGGTTCCCATAGTCCAGTTGGAGAAGCTTGTATGCACAGGCATGTTGATCAATCAGGAGTCCAGAACGATATTCCTGTAGTCTCATGATATTCACCCCTATCTCTCCACAGCCCTACAATCTACCATCTCTCCGTCTTCCGCAGTTTTTTTGTTCCCTGGGATTTGGAAAAGGCACAATGGGGTGAGAAGAAAAAGTCATTTCTTTTTGGAGTTGTCCATTTTGGATTAGTCTGTTCAGTTGTTTCCTTCATGGGTTGACAGCTTTCTCAGTGATACCGTTTTGGTCATAGTAAAAAAGCACAAGCTATTGGATGTACAGGCATTTATTAGCAGTACAGTAGTATGTCAAGCTAAGCTGTGAGCATGAGACACAGATGCTTGATGGTATGCTAAGCTGCTGCAAACTGTGGTTTCTCTATAAAGGGTGACAAGTTCTCATTGTGGCTTATAACATCTCCTAAACCCAGAGGACATATCTTGTGGCATCCCTGTGAGGTATTCCTGCCAAGAAGAGAGCTATAGCCAAAAAGATTTGGGATATATTGTGAGAGACACATGGCTGCCCCATTCGCACAGTATCCCCAGTGCTGTTGAAGTGTATAGCTGATATTGCTTATGAAGATCTTGCTCGGAGACAAATATTTTGCTTGATTGCTTAGTGGGCCTTTGATACACAGCTCTCTAGCTTTCAGAGGCCAGTTTGTAATCTAGCAAGTTGACAGCTCATAACATTTTTCAATGCTCAAACCAGGTCCCTTTGACAACAGGGACTTACTGCGTTCTCCGTGCATATACCCACTTTAGGCCAAAAGGCCTTTATAATTGGGGGGGGTGGGTTTTGAATCCCCTAGCCCAAATCTCCTAGGCAGGAATAATTCATTGACTGATGTCAGAGCTTTCCTGTAGTAATATAATTTGGCTTAATTACACACTTATAAACACTTTACTATATGAATTTGGCTCTAAATAGAGAAATATCCTTTCACAGTTCCTATGCCTATCAATGCAGTTAATAGGTTATGGCCTGTTTTAATATAGAAATTACCACTGTACAATTGGCTCTATTTACATTAGGGAGGTTTTTCATACCACATCATGTTTTTCTTTTTCACTTTTAACTAAATCATGTTGAATTTATTGAAGTTCCTCTTCTGCATCTTTTAAGAATGACCATAGATGTTTTTGGCTTTGAGTCCATTACAATGATTAGATATTATATTGACTTGACATGTATAACCATCCTTGCATCTCTGGAATAAGCCAACTTGGTCTAGTGTTGTACAATATGTGTGATATGTGCCTGTATGTCAATTTTTCAATTTTGCAAGCATTCATTTTGTAATATATATTCATTAAGATGAGTGTGTAAGTCTACTTTTCTATGGTGTATATCTTTCCTTTAAATTCTCAGCATTCGGGAGGCAGAAGGCAGGTGAATCGTTTGTGAAGTGTCAAGGCTAGCCTGGTCCTACAAGCAAGTTCCAGAGACAAGCTGGAACTACAGGGAGACCCTGTCGGTCCAAAAACCAAAAAAAAAAAAAAAAAAAGGTTGTTTTGTGTTTTGTTTTTTTTTCAGAGGTTAAAATTTCCAGGGGTGCTTGAGTAGAATTTGTATTCTTTGGTATTGGGAGGCATATTTGGTAGATTTATGTTATGTCTGTTTGATGTAACAGTATAACTTAGTTCATATGTTCACTTATTCTTTGTCTTATTAACCTGTCTAATGGAGACAGATTGGTATTGAAATCTAATACCAGTGTATTAGAATTAATCTCTGTCTTAAACTCCTGTAGTATTGTGTTCTTATGAAATTGTGGGGCCCCAGAGTTTGGTGCATAGTATATTCATGAGTGTAATATCTTTTGTTTTTTTTTTTTAATGTTCCTTTGAAAGAGTTAGTGGATCCATATTTATCTCTTCGGATTTTTAGGTTTAGTTTGAAGTCTGCTTTCTCAAATATTAGAACTGCAACTCCTGCTTGTTTCTTGGTACTGGTTTTCCTTTCCTGGATAAATTTTGTTTTCATCTTTCGACTAAAGATAGTGTATGTTCTCAGATGAGGGTTCTTCATACAACAAAAAGATAAATTTTATTTCTTTTTTAAAAATTTTTATTTATTTTTTATTGTATATGAGTGTACTGTCGTTCATGCAGGTCTGTGCACCCGTGCATGCAATGCCGCGGAGGTCAGAAAGGTGTGGCGGATTTCCCTGGACGGAGTTCTCCTGGAATGGAGTTTCAGAACGGTTCTCGCTTCAGCCGCCATGGGGGTGCTGGGGATAGAACCCGGGTCCTCTGCAAGAGCAGCGTGCTCTGAACCGCTAGGCTATCTCTCCAGCCCCCGATTTTTATTTCTTAATCTATTCCAACTACCTGTCTTTCTCACCTGGGAAGTTCACGTCCATTGATTTTAATTTGTTTTATTTTTATTTATTTCTCAGTATGTGTATGAATGTGCTGTCTGCATGCAGGTGTGTGCACCCGTGTCGTGCAATGCCGCAGAGGTCAGAAGAGGGTGTCGGAAAGTTTTTCTTGAGAATGTAGGTTGGTTCCCATCATTTGAATTTGTGTTTGCATTCTTGGTCTCCTTTGTGTTTTCACAGTAACAGCTTAATTGCATTTCTTTCTGTTGTTCCTTGGGTTTAATTGTTCTTTCTTGAACTCTTTGTATTGCTTCAACTATTCTCTGAAGAGCCAGTTTTTCTGGACATATAATTCTTCAGCCTACTCATGTCATGAAAAATTTTACTTTCTCCTTCAAGAATAATAGATGTTTTTTGCTGGGTAAAGTATTGTGAGTTGATATCTATGGTCATTTAGAATTGGGGATACTTTGGTCCAGGCTCTTCTGGCTTTCATAGCTTGTATTGAGAAGCCAGCTCTAATTCTGATGAGTGTTCCTTTATATGTGACTTATTGTTTTGTTTTGTTTTTTTTCAGCTTTCATTATTCTCTCTGTTTACTGTTTTTATTATATACGATGTGGGGATTTCCTTTTCTGGCCCTGTCTATTTGCTGTTCTGTGTGCTTTTGTATTTGTATGGGCTTTTCCTTAATTTGGAGAAATTTCCTTCTACAATCCTTTTGAAGATCTGGTCAATACAATTATCCAAGATTCTTTTTTTTTTTAATTGGATGCTTGGGTTGCATTTCATAAATCATTTTCCAATTCAGTTTTTTTTTTTTTCCTTTTTCCTTCCCCTTCCCTTCCCCCCCCAAACCCCCACCCAAACCGAGATCATGCATTCCTGCCATGACCTGTCCTGCATATCTCTCTCAGATTTTTTTTTTTTTTTGTTTCCATTTTTTAGCTATAAGGGATAATCCATGAGTACAAGCATCCTTCATGTAAAACCAATTTGCAGGCTGTGTGTGCCCAAACACCCACAGCCCCCACCTTCAGCTGGGGGTGAGGGGTTGTATTTCCAATCGGTTTAATCAAATGAGTGGCCAGACTACAGTGCTGTAGGTTCATTTCCACCTTTCACCCCAATCGCAAGCCCTTACATTCTACCACAAACCCTCTTCCGCAGGTTTTTCCCTGGGCTTAGAAAAGGGCACAGGTGGAGGAGAAGAAGAACAGTCCCACTCTCTCTGGAGGCTGTTGGCTTGGATTCTGGTCAATTCTGGCTGTTTTCCTTTCATGGGCTGACAGTTTTTTTTTTTTTTTTTTTTTCGATCCTACTAATGAAAGCACAAGCATTAGATATATAGGTACTTAAGCAGCCAAAAAAAAAAAAAAAAAAAAATTAAAATAGTTATGGTGGGTTATTTTGGTAGAGACACATATGTTTAGATGAATTGTTGATCCACGAACTACATTTTTTTTTTTTCCTGTGTAAATGACAGGGTCTTACTGTGGCGTATGATATCTCCTAACCTGTAGAGGAAGTAAGCTTGTGGCATCAGCCAGGGGTCATTCCTCCAAGGAGAGAGCCAATAGCCAATTGATTTGGGATAATGCAGGCATATGGCTGCCTCCGCTGCACATTATTTCCAGGCAGGTGAGGTGTAGCTGGTGCTGATGGGTGGAGTCTTGCTTGACTCAAGGAGACCCGTGTTGCTTTATTGGTTTAGTGGCCCGCGGTAACACTCTCTGGTATTCCAGAGGCCATCTGTACACGTGCATGTGTGGTCTCATGCATCTTTCCCATGTTAACGTCAGTCAGGTTCCTTCAGCAGCAGGGCCGTATCGCCTCTCTTCGTGCAGGGATCCCAGTTTAAAGAGGCAAGGACCTTTACCTTTTGTGGGGCCTTAGATCCCCCGGCCAACATCTCCCTGGTGGGATAATCCATTACTGATGTCATAGCGCCTGTAATGATAATATTTTGCTAACGCATAGTTTAAGGACTTTTAGTATTATATTTGGTTCTGAGAATAATCCTTTTCATAGTTTTTATGTCTATTAGTCAATTTTTTTTGTCTATTAGTCAATTAATGAAGTCAGTTTTACCAGTTTTAAAGAGATTACCTCTATATAGTTTACTCCAATTTACAGTTGGAGAGCAACCTCATCATTGTCATATTTCTCCTTGTTCTTGGGGGGGAGGCAGAAAGTCTCTCATATCAAGCCGTTGTGGCACCTAGAGGTAAGTTTCATTAGCTCATTAAGAAATAGTTGTTACACAACAGTGAATTTTATCTCCATTTATCTCGGTGCATTACCGTTTTTTTATCAGAGTCTGTAAACCAATGTTTTTTTTTTTTTTTTTTTTTTTTTTTTTTTTACTTTTATTAAGTCCTGAAGCACCATGTATCTTGTAGCCAGTGTCTAGGCAAAACTGGGCACTTGTTGAACTCACTTCAATAAAATATGCATTAATCGAATATACACCAGTGTCGCTCACCCACCCCTCCCCCCCTTCCAATTCACCACCATTTTTCGGGTCACTTCGATGCAGTCATTCTTGTTGTTGTTCTTTGACTATGCATCCCGCCTCTCCATGAGAAATATTATATCTGGGCTATTGGCAATAGCATCCACAAATGAGGGACACAGTTGTCGTGTGTTTTTCTGTGACTGTGTTTACTTCACTTAACATAATGTCTTCCAGCTTCCAACCATTTTACCTGCAAAGTTCATGATGTTTGTCCCTCTTTACTGCTGAATAAACTCCATTTGATACCATGACCACATTTTCTCTATCCACTTCATCAGTTTGAAGGGCACCTGGGCTGGGTCCAGCTTTTTTGCGAGTGTGAACAGAGCTGCAATAAACATAGCTGTGCATGTATCTTTGGCGTAGAGTGTCTTTTGGGTATATACCCCGGAGTGTCGGACTGGGTCAAATGGAAGGCTCGTTGTGAGTCTTCTAAGTGTTCTCCACACTGAGTTCCATAGTGGCTGTACCAAGTTGAACAACATTCCCACCAGCAATGGAATGAGTGTGCCCCTTTCTCTACAAACCTCTCCAGCACTTGTATCATTTGTGTTCGTGATCCTAGCCAGCCGTATTGGAGTAAGATGATATCTCAAAGTGGGTTTAATTTTCATTTCCCTTATTATCAGAGAGGCGGAGCACTTCTTAATTTGTTTCTCGGCCATCTCTATTCCTCCTGTGGGAAGGCTCTATTCAGATCTTTGCTCCAATCTTTGAGTGTTTCCATTTGTGTTCTTTCTTCTTTGTTTTTTGAGTAGTTTGTATACTCTGGAGATTAATGCTTTGTCATATGTGTCTGCAGTGAAGGTTCCTCCCAAGCTGTGGGTTTGTCCTTCACTTCCTTATTGTTTCTTTGGGATGTGCAAAAGCTTTGAGTTTAAGGAGATCCCATTTGTCAGTTGCAGACCTTAATTCTTGTGCTGCTGCTGTCTGATTTAAGGAAGTCTTTTCCTACAACCTTGGTCCGTGTATCTGCTGCCAAGGTTGTTCTCTTTCTATAACCTCCAGAGTTTTGGGTTTCACATTGAGTCTTTGGTCCATCTGGAGCTGAAGTTGTAAAGGGCGAGAAGTAGGGGTTTTAATTTCATTCTTCTACAAATGTGATCCAAGTTTTGCCAGCACCACTTGCTGAAGATGTGCGGTCTTTCCTCCATTGTGGCTTCTTGGCCCCCTTGTCAAATAGAGGTGGCTGAAATGGTATGGCCTCAGGTTTGGATCTTCAGTTTTAGTCATTGGTCAACTGGTCTGTTTGGTGTGCCAGTACAAGGCTGTTTTTTTTTATGACTATAGCACTGTAGTACAGTTTGAATGTCTGGTATAGCGATCCCCCTGGTATTGCTCTTTTCACTCAGTGGGGTTGTTTTGGTTATGCGGGGTCTTTTGTTTTTTCCAAATGAAATTGAGGAGTTGTTTTTTCCAAGCCTGTTGAAAAATCGTGGGGATTTTATTGGGAGTACATAAATCGGTACCTATTTGGGTAGGAGGGACATTTTTCCTATATTTAGTTTTTCCCCAATCCATGAGCATGGGAGGTTTGGCCATCTCCTGATGTCTTCTTCCGCATTCTTTTTCAGTGGGTTAAAATTTTTGTTGTAGAGATCCTTGGTGGGGGGGGGCGGGGGGGGGGGGTCCTTGGTTAGGTTTGTTCCTAGGTATGGTATTGTTTTTGAAGGCTATTTGTGAGTGGGAAAGGTCTCCTTGTAGTCTTCTTCAATTGCTTATTGTTGTTTTAAAGAAAGGCTACGGATTTTTCTAGTTGATTTTTGTATCATGCCACTTCACCAAAAGCTCTTAATCGTTTCTTTAGGAGTTTTTCATGGTGGAGGTTCTTAGCATCGTTAAGTAGACAACAATATCATCAGCAAACAGGGGATAGCTTGACTTCCTCTTGTCCAATAGAACTCCTTTAATTTTCCTTTTCTTGCGTGCCTTATTGCCCGGGCAAGGGTTTCCAACACTATATTGAAAAGGAGTGGGGGACAGGGGCAGCCTTGCCGATTTCATACCCTTTAAGGGGAATGCTCTTTCATTTCCCCATTTAGGATGATAGTGGCTGTGGGTTTCCTGTATATGGCTTTTGATTACATTATTTGGAAGTAAGATCCCTTCAGACCTAATTCCTTCTAGGACTTGAAACATGAAAGGATGCTGGATTTGGTCAAGGCTTTCTTCCGCATCAATTGAGATATGGTGTGGTTTTTTGTCCTTCAATCCATGGATAGTTTGATGATGTTTAGTGATTTTTGTAGGTGGAACCACCCCTCATCTCTGGTATGAATCCAACTTGGTCATGGTGGATAATTTCTTGATGTGAAGTCTGTAGGCGGTTTGCCAGAATCCTGATTTAGATTGGGCATCTGTGTTTCATTAGGGAGATGAGTCTAAAATTCTCCTTTTGGTTTTATCTTTCCCGGGTTTTGGTAGTAGCTTAATGCTGGCCTCATAGAAGATTCTGGGAGAAGTCCCTCCGTTTGTATCGTTCTGAACAATTTGAGTAATAATGGTTGTATGGCTTTTTCAAATATTTTATAGAATTCTGCAGTGAAACTGTCCGGGCCGGGGATTTTGGGTTGGGAGCTGGCCTTATTACACTTCCGGGTGTCTTTCCTGTACTATTGGTCCCGTTTAGACTGTCGATATCGTCTTGGTCAAGCGTTGGCGATTCCCAGGATGGCAGATATTCATCCATTTCCCTAGTTTTCAAACTTGTAGAATATAAGTTTTTGAAGGAGTCCCGTATAAGTGTCTTGGATCTTTTCATTGTCTGTGGTGATATGTCCCCTTTCATCACAATGTCGATTGTTTGGAATTTGTTCCCCGCTTTTTTTTTAACTTGGCTAGAGGTCTGTCGATCTTCTTTATTCTCTCAAAGAAAACAACTGTTGGATTCATTGATTTTTTTGTATGGTTTTCTTGTTTCTATTTTCATGGATCTCTGCTCGGATTTTTGTTATGTCTTCTTGTCTCTCCGTTTAGGGTTCATTTGTTGTTGTCTCTCAAGTATTTTACCTGCAGTGTTAGAAGCATGCACTTGGGCTCTTTCTGTTTTTTTTAATGTAGGCAGTTAGAGATATAAAACTTCCCTCTTAGGATTGCTTTTAAAGTGTCACATAGATTTTGCTATGTTGGTTTTAGAATCATTGCCATTCCAGTTCCAGGAGGGTTTTATTTCGTTCTTTATTCTTTCCTGACCCTCTGATTCAGGAGGGTGTTATTTAGTCTCCATGTGTGCCTGTAGGTTGTAGGGTTTAGTCTGGTGTTGAATATTGAGTTTTTATTGCACTGTGGTCTGATTAGAATGCATGAAAATATTTATTTCTTAGATTGTGTTTGAGTTTTTTTCCTGTGTCCAAGTACATGTTCAATTTTGGAGAATATTCCATGAGGCGCTGAGTAGAAAGTATAATCTCTGGGGTTTGGGTGAAAGATTCGATAGATGTCTGGTGGGTCCATTTGGTGTAGTGTGTCATTTAAGTTTCAGATGTCTCTCTGTTTTACCGTGTCCTGTTGTTCTGTCTAGGGGACTTAATGGTGTATATGAAGTCCCCTAGATGTGCGCGGGGGTTAATCTGTTGCCTTGAGATCCTGACGAATTTCTTTATAAAGTTTGGTGCACCGTGTTTGGTGCATATATGTTTATGACTGTGAAATACTTCATGCATGTGCTTGTTCCTTTAATAAAGATGTAATGTCCCTCTTTGTCTTTCTTGATTCTTTTGCTTTTGAAGTCTATTTTTCTGATATTAGAATAGCCACACCTCCTTTCTTTTGGTACCATGTTGCTTTGAATACTCTTCCATCCCTTCACCTTAAGTGGATCCCTATCCTTGAGAGTTGGAATGTGTTTTTGTAGACAGCATATAGAGATGGGTTTTGTTTCCTAATACATTCCTCCCAGTCTACGGCCTTTTTATTGGGGAGTTTGAGCCACATTACTATTTAAGGTTCATAATTGAAGATGGATGTTGCTTCCTTTCACTTACTATCCATTTGGACTTCTAGCCTCTGATTTGTGCTCCTATGGTTTTGTTTTTGTTAGTTTCCGTTTCGAGGTTGTTTGAGATTGTTGCTCTCTCTTCTGCCTTTAATTGCTTCAGTATTTTATGAAGAGTTGTTTTTCCAGATGTATTCTATCGATCTTCTTTTTAAATGTCTGGAAGATTTTTCCTCTCTCCTTCAACTATAATGCGACATGTTTGCTGGGTAAAGTATTCTGGGTTGGCATCCGTAGTCCCTAAACACTGGGAATGCTTTGCTGCCATGGTCTTGCTTTCTTGGTTTGGGACGAGAAAGTCAGGTGTGTGATTCTGATGGTTTCCCTTTGTAATGGACTTGTTTTTCTTTTGTAGCTCTCAGATATTTTGTCTTTGGGGTTTTGGGGCATCCGTACATTTTAACTATGATAAGCTGGTGAGGTGTTTTCTCTCTGCTGATCTTGTCTATTTGGGGTTCTCTATGTGCCTTCTTGTATTTGTATGGGTTTGTCTATTTTTAGTTTTGGGAATATTTCATCTTATTATTCTGTTTTTGGAAGATCTGATCAATGCTATTTTCTTGAGATCTTCTCCTTCCCTATTCCTATATGCAGAGGTTTGATCTTTTCATAGTGTCCCATATTTCCTTGGTTGTTCCACTTTTGTGTTATTTTTCAAATTTTTCATAATCTTTACTTTGACTTTTAATTGCTCTGTGGTTATCTTCCAATCTGATATTCTTTGTTCTGCTTCCTCATTCTACTGCTGAGGCTTTTTTCCTTTCCTTTTCTTCTGATGAATGTGTGGTTCTAATTCCCTTTTCGTTTCATCCTGGTTTCTGTTTAGTTACTTTCCATTTCCTTTTGAGCTTCTCAATCCTCTTGGTGCTTCTAATCTCTTCTTGGATCCTTAACTTGTTGGTTGCTCCTTTCAGTGTTTCTACTTCCTTCGGAGTTTGTTTTTTTTCTCCCTCTAGTTTTCTTGGAGTTTGTCGGTTCCTTTTTTTATTTTCTTTCCGAAGTTGTCATTGTATCCCTCTAGGTGCCTTTTGGTCGTTCATTCTCTTCTTCTTTAGTTCTCTGTCTTCTTTATTTTTTTTCTCTTCTAGTTCTTGTCTGGAGTTGTCAATCTGTTCCTTTAGTTTCTTTTTGAGTTTGTCATTGTATCCTCTAGGCCCTTTTGAGTTTTCATTTCTTCTTTATTATCTGAATTCCTCTTTATGTTATTGTAATTTCTCTGGCATATGTTCTGCAATATTCCTCTACAGAGCGTTTCCTTGGGCTCCTCCAGGGGTTCCCATTTGTAGCTATCTCCTACGGTTTGGTAGCGCTTGATGCAGGATTTTCTTGTGCCTTTCCCATGTTGTCCCTGTAGTCTGTTCCTGGCATGTGGGCTTCCTTTCTGTGGTTCAGATCACAAATACCTTTTCACTATGTTAGGGGATGGTTTTTACTTTCCTCCTTTTAGACCATGTTTCCCCCCCTTCCCCTCCTCTGTTTTATGGAGTATCTGAATTGTCTAGTTTTCTCATATTTTAAACCACTATTCTCTTCTTGCTCTGCAGGTTCTCCAAGAAAATGTCCACTTGGAATTCTCAACAATCTCGGGGGGGGGGGGATGCCTGACCTAGCCCGCTCCCTGGCCGGCCTAGCACCAAGGTGCAACCACTAGCACGGGCCCCTCTGCGGTCCCGGCGCAAAAGAGACCATGGAAACAGTCCCCGCCCACTGCCCCCTACCCGCAGCAGAGCAGCAGATGTACTGCTCAGGTACTACCCCCCACCGCCTGCACAAGGTGCAGGCCACTAATGGGCTTATTACCCAAGATTCTTAATACTTCCTCTGCCTCATGATGTAATGATGTTAAAAGTTTTTTTTTTTGTTTTCTTTTTATAAGTCCCACATATCCTGTAATTCCATTCTTGTAATTTAAAAATATTTCATTATCTTGTTTGAGCTGTCCAGTTGCTTCGGGCTTTATCATCCAGTCTGTATCATCTGTTTCTCTTTTATGCATTATTGCGAGCTGTCCTCCCATCATTGCCAGGTGCTTTCTGAGGGCTTCACTCCTTCTTCATTCCAGCCTGATTTTCTTTAGTATTCTCTATCTCTCTTGTGAATTCAGTAAGACATTTATCCCTATATTCTTGTAGTTCTTTTGATGTTTTTGTATCATTCTTATAAAATGTAAATTCTTTGATCTTGTTTTGTTGTTCCTCTTTAAATTCTGTGTCCCTTGGGTTATCTACAGGGGGTTCTCACTGTAGAACTGTCTATAGGACTGATAGAATTTAGTGGGTACAATATGTTGGCGTTTTTCATTATTGTTATTTTTTCATGTTTTTTTAAGGCAGGGTCTCCTTAATAGTCCCAAGCTGTCCTGGAGCTCATTCGTAGACCAGATTGGCTTGAACTCACAGAGATTCCACCTGGCCTCTTGCCTCCCTGTGCTGGGGACTTAAGGTGTGCCACCACCATGCCCAGCTTCATATTGTTTTTTTTTCTTTTTCTTTTGTTTTTTTTTTTTTTTTGGTCTTTTCTGAGACAGGGTCTCTCTGTAGCCCCAGATCGAATCCTGGAACTCACTCACTCGTAGACCAGGCTGGCCCTTGAAACTTTGAACTCACAGAGAATCCACCTGCCTCCTGCTCCCGAGTGCTAGGTTTAAAGCCATGCACCACAATGCCGGCCTTCATATTGTTATTTTATCATTTGATTTTGGCGTGTGGGATTCTTTTGTTGTTTGTGATTACTGGTGTAAAGCTAACATCTTCTTTGGTTGAGTCAAAGCCTGATTTTGTTTGTATTATTTATGAGCTTGTTTGTTTGTTCTTATATAGTATGAAAAGCTGTCGGTCTAGGCTTCAGGTTCCCTCATTTTGTTTTGTATTAGAGAAACCAAAGTGTTTTAGTCCAGCTACTCAGGAGCCCCCAAAGAGGCCCAATCAGATACTCTCTGGTTTCCTTTTAAGGTCTTGGGCCCTACTAGCCAGAGGCACAGCTCAATTTGGGAGACTTCCAAGGGAGAAGCTTGATTCAGACACTGTCAGGCAGTCTGCAAAGGTGTGGTTCCCAACTAAAATGCCAGACGCCTCTAGTCTTATCAAATAGCAGCACGGCCTTAAAATGATCCTCATGAACCTTAGGGGACGAGCCAGGGAACACTGGCAAGCCTACCACCACATGGATACTGGGTTTACGCACTCCTGGGCAGGCTGGAATTGTCTGGACCTGTGCAAAAGATAAGAGAAGTCTAGCCCTACAGCAGCAGGAGGAATTTCAGATGGCCCCAATGTCCAAATTAGCTTTTTCATCTAGCCAAGTGAAGACTGTAGTTTTCTGGAAAATGTATACACCAGTGTGGGGGTTGGGTTGATCTTTTGACATTTTTGCATGACAATAGTCCTGGGTAGATTTCATTATATAACGAGCAGAAGTTAGAGAATGAGAAAAAGAGATTTTTTTTGTTCCATTCATCATAATTCAGAAATTAGTAACATTTTGTGTTTATTTACAGAATAGGCAGAATCATCCCTGAATTGTCATAATTACTGTGCCCACCACAGGAGGGATTGGAGGGAAATTATGTGCTTTAGAGCCAAAGTGACTCACTGAGAAAAAAAAAGGAGAAAATCCAAACAGTGCATCAGTCTATAACGTTCAGTCCCCAACAACAAAAATAGTTTTTTAAAATTTAGTTTATTTGTATCATAAAAATGAAAATATGGATTGAGAAGAAGTCACATGAGGCAATATAAAAGAACAGATTAAGAGAATGAAAGTAAATTCTGTGTAAATTGCCTTTCTGAGGTGAAAGAACAGGATAGCTTGACCTGCCTGGGGCTGCAAGGACAACAGTCATCACTGTAGAAGTATCCATCCATGAGCAACAGTGCTGTGTGCAAGATGTGTGCTGTAGCTGCAGACACTAGATAGGCACAGCAGGGAAGACTCTAGATATATGCATAGAGTACCCCTCAAATATATGCAGTGGGGTACCCCCCAGACTTGTGCAGTGGGGCAGACTGGAATGTGCAATGGACCCGGACAGCCTATAATCCAGAGGCAGAGACAAGACATGCAAAGGGTGCGCTGGCTTCCTATACTAACCTAAATTGGCAGGTTTCTGTTCAATAAGAGACCCTGCCTCAACACGTGAGTGAATGAAGATAGATGGAGGACAAAACTCAGCATAAATTTCAGACCTCCATACTCATGTGGATATGCATGCACATGTGTGTCCACGCAATGTACATCATCACATAGCGCCACACATACACACCATACACACATAGAAAGCAATAAAGTTTCTCATAAGAACTAAAAAAAACCCTCATGACGATTGCAGTCAAAAGCTGTTTCTTGCTTCCGACCACCTAGGCAAACCAATGGGAATGATGGTTTTATCGTATACCTGACCACCAGGTACCCAAAACTTCACCTGTGTTGGTCAGTATAAAAGTTTTGGAGGCTGAAGAGATGACTCAGTGGTTAAGACACTGCTCGTTGCAGAAGTCCTGCGTTCTGTTCCCACACCACAAGGTGGCTAACAACCACTCGTAATTCCAGTTCTAAGGGACCCACAGATTTCTTCTGGCTTGCCTTCGGGCATTGCATAACTCAGGTATACTTACATATATTCCAACAATAAACTCATGCCCATAAAATCAAAATAGTAAGTACGATGCTTTAAAAGAAAAGATTGTCAGGGCGGAGAGATGGCCTAAGCGGTTAAGAAGCATTGACCACTCTTACAGAGGACCCAGGTTTGATACCCCAGCACCCACCATGGCGGCTGAAACCGTCCTGAAACTCAATTACAGGAGAAATCGCCACTTCTCAGGGGAGTCCGACGCCTTCTCCTGACCTCCGCAGGCAATTGCACGACACGGGTGCACAAACCGTCATGCAAGACCGTACATTCTACACATAAAGAAATAATTTTTAAAAAGTAATAGATTGTCACTTTTGGCCTCTTGATAAGTCAGAATCCAGCAGGTTAGCTATCACAATTTTAAGGTATTAGTCACTTACAAGCTAAGACCTTCCGTATTTGATTTAGAACATAATCCTTATGATAACCATATAAGTATTGCTATTTTACCATGCTAATAGATGAGGAAACTGATGGCTGTGGAGTGTTACTGGTAGAAGTTACTCATGGTGCCAAAGTCAGATGAAGGCTGGCAAATGTATTGGTACTCCAGCCTTCACCCACCCTCTGTGCTGCTCACTTCTCTGAGCAAGTAAAACGTTAGAGGAGTTAAACAAAATTTAATCTAGCCTGTGAAGATAGCCACTAGATTAAAGCTCAAGTATCTAATTCCAGACCTCAAAGTCTCAAAGTGCCTCCAGACTATTGATCTTTCTTATTCCTTCATGATTTTGACTAAATCTCTTAACACTCCAGGGCACATCTGAATACACTGATTTCTAGAGCTCAACAAAGCAAAATTCTGTGTATACATGAAGTCTGCTAAAACCTGGAGTTGGAAATGTCATGGATAAACTTTTGATTCAAATGATCTGACAAGATTTTAAGTTTTGATTCTTATTTACATCATATAATTCTTGAACATTCTTCCACAAGTAATTGCAGCTCACAGACACCCATTATTGGTTCATCTGATAGGGACATTTGTTCCTTGGATATGAGATGGCAATTAACCCTCAGCACTTTCTTCTTACACAGGCTAATGGAGCATAGAAAAGAAGAGAACAGTACCAATTTGGGGTGATAAAAATCTATTTAATTCAAACATTATTTTTATTTCTGGCCTGAGAACACAGAAACCTTGGAGAGATTTATTTAAATGAAAGTAGCATTTCTGACTTTTAAGGAACTGGGACGGGATGTTCATTTGGAGCTTATCTACTCTACAAAATAGCAGAACATATAAGGGGATTTGGTTTCTTCAAGAAATTACTTAATGCGAGAATTGGCTCAAGAACATGATAATTGTGGTTCTCTTTTCAAGCCAGCAAAAATGGCTCATACTCTTCACATCAGCTTCTCAAACACGTGGTTTCAGCTTGCTGTCCCAGGCTCCATCTGTCATTACTGGTTATAAAGTATATCTTATCTGCTACTGTTAAGCTATCTAGCATTTTTTTTTGGTCTTTTTGAGACAGGTCTCCCTGTAAGCTCCCAGCTGTCCTGGAACTTACTTGTTTGGCCAGGCTGGGCCTTGTTAACTCCCAAGATCCTCCCTGCCTCTGCCTCCCAAGTGCTAGGATTATAAGACATGTGCCACCATGCCCAGCTCATAGCATTTTATAAAGTAGAGAAATACAAGTCTAACAAGAATGATTCTGCTCAAATTTTTAAAAGTGATCCATTACTACTTCTTTTGATATATTATTTAATGCTCTCACTAAGAATCCCTAGTTCTCAGTGTGTCACCAAGCCAAGCCAATGATTTTGAGCACTTCCCAGCCAGACACTAACAATTAAGACTGTCTCCCCATCGCAAACAACTGCCATTACCTCATCTTGTCTAAACAAAATGCAGTCTCTCCCTTTGACAAAGCATAGTGCCAAGTATATTAGTTGAGCAAATGAAAATACCTTTCTAATCCATCCATTGAGATAGCTATGAACAAGGCTTTGATTTAACTTTGTAACTGCCACTAAACCACAAAGTTAAGATGCCATGCTATATATGTTAAGCCAAGACAAACTTCTAGCTAGAGAGATGCTCTTATCAAGACTAATCCACCACTCAACATGGAACTTCTCCCAGTTACCCTCTTGGTATCGTGGGAAGCTCACAGCAGCAGAAAGGGAGGGAGGAAGAGTCTCCACCCAAGGTTTATGCCATATGTTATTACAACAAATCCTTCTGACAATTCCAAATGGGGTAGATAAGCAAGGAAACTGACCTCTAATTTTTCATTTTGGAAAAATCTGGAATTTGTCCCTGTATTGATGGGTTGAACATTCCGCCAGCCCTAACCACTCTTAGAAATGACTATTTTGAAACTAGTTGGTAATTCAGTACAGAATTTCTGTCCAGACCATCAGTTCAGAATTGGCTTTAATGAGAACGAATCCAGCTATTATCTATCAGGTGGCTGCCTGCCTGAATGCTATAGGTTAAGGGAATTGACTACTTCCCATGGGGGCAGGGTCATGTGAGTCAAATGTCATTAGGATCAGTATTTCATCCCTCACCACTCCCTTCCATTTTGGGGGGTTCTTGGCAAAACCATAGCCAAGAAATATCTTGAGATACAGAGTAAGATATTTGTTTTGCTTCCTGTGTGGTCCTGTCTTTCAGATAGCTTCAAGCCCAAGAGAGCAAGTGCTAACAGTTGCCATCTGTGTGTAGCTCCAAGGCAATGTCTTCACGAGCAAGTTTGTAAGCACATGCACATGTGGGCACACCATCTAGATCTTCAGAGAGTGCAAGTTCTGAAAGACGCTGCAATGCACCCACACTTATCATTCATAATGCAACCAGACAATACTGTAGAGAGACTGAAAGTTTAACAAAACCTAGGATTCTTTCCTAAAATTAAGAAAAAAATCCAGTGTCCACTAACGCAATAGTAGCAGTCCACATTATGGGGCAACCAACTGCTCTCTGATTGTGGAATCTGAGAACTGACGCTGGAAATCTAGTCAAACGCCCATGGTAGGTGAGATCATAGGCAGAGAACTTGGATACTTGACATGCATACATCATGTCCAGCTGGCCTCTAACTATTTATGTTTATAAAAATACACTACTCTCAATCTTGATAAGAGAAGCCTCTTTCCAGTAAATAATGGTGACTGTGGAGATTCATGGTTTCACAAGGTGCTAAGCAGAACTGATGGAGGAGTGCTCAGATGGAAGAAGCCACTTGTAAAATCCTCTCTAAGGCTCACAGAGCACTGTAGAAGAGAAGGCTGAATGAATGTAAGGGCCAGAATATAAGGAGGAGGACTGTGAAACAGCATCTTCTGGGCAAGACTCAGACATTCCAACCACAAACTTGTAGCAACTGTGGGCCCCTGCACTAGGTCTACACAGGAACTGGTCTGTCAACAGTCTGAGGGTATGGTCTGTGATAAAAAAAAAATGAAAAAAATAGTAAGTTTATTTTTTAAAAAAGGGCCAGTTGAGGCAAACAAAAGACAGCAGCACTCAACGACCACCTTCAATTTTCTCCATCAATGAAGAACAGGAAGCCACAGAGATGTCTTATGCATTTGAAAGTCACATAAAGATACATTTGACATGGCGCACACCCTCGTTCTGCTGAGATGACGACCGAGCTGTAGAACAAAAATGTGCCTGTATATCCCAATCTAATTGGCCTTTGGCTCTCCCTTGGAGAGAATAACCATGGGCTGATGCACAAGCTTACTCCGCTACAGGTTAATGTTATATAAGCCACAGTAAGACCGTTGTATATTTAACAAGGGGGAATTGTAATTCATGGGATTTAACATAGCCAAACATGTGTCTATGCTAAGTAACCTACCAAACTATTGAGTGCTGCTAAATACCTAGATATCTATCGATAATATGCTTGTAGTTCATTCAGTAGAAAGATCGAAATATTCCTGGACAGACTGTCAGCCCATGAAAGGAAACAGCATCAGATTATTGACCCAGATCCAAGTACAGCTCCAGAGAGAGTGGACGTTTGTTCCTCTCCACCTGTGCCCCCTTTTCTAAGCCAGAGGAAATACTATCACCTGCGAGACGGAGGGGGCGTTGTTAGTAGAATGTAAGGCTGCGATTGGTGAATGGTGGATGGTGACAATCAGCAATGTAGTCCCTGGACACTCATTTGGATCACTTTGATTGAACAAACAACCTGTCACCCCTACTGGATGGTGGGGCTGTATGTGTTTGGGCACAACAGCCTGCAGATAGTTTTTGCATGATGAAGGATGCTTGTAACTCAGGAATTATCACTTAGTAGATATAAAATGAAAAAAAAAAAAAACTGAGAGAAAGACTGCAAGACATAGAAGCATATAAAAAAAAAAACTGGGATGGGGTGGGGGGGGAGGGGAGGGAAAGGCCCGAAAAGGCCTGATATTTCCTTCATTTTTAATAAATAAAAAAAAAAGACGTGAAGGAAGAGAGCAGGCAGGTGCAGAGAGGATTCCCAGCCACGCGGTGGTGGTGACAGCACGAAATGGTAGAAAGAGATGTAGCTCTACGAATTCAGTTGACAGGACAGGGCAGGGTTGGGAAAGATGATAGTGACCTGAAAGGTTGCCACATTTCTAGTTTTTATCATAGATGGATTTGTTACCCCCTAAAAGAATCAAGCTGCATTGAAATTAGATGGTCTTTTTGGACTTTTTTGAGATTAAAAAAANCTCTTTAGTTCTCTGAATTCCTCTTTATGTTCTTTAATTTCTCTGCATAGGTCTGCAATTATTCCTCTAAGATCTGTTCCTTGGGTCTCCTCCATGGGGTTCCCATTGTAGCTATCTCCTACTGGTTTGGTAGCGCTTGATGCAGGATTTTCCTGTGCCTTTCCCATGTTGTCCCTTCGTCGTGTTCCTGGCATGTGGGCTTCCCTTTTGTGGTTCAGATCACAAATACCTTTTCACTATGTTAGGGGATGGTTTTTACTTTCCTCCTTTAGCTGTTCCCCCCCCTTCCTCCTCCTTGTTTATGGAGTATTGACTTGTCTAGTTTTCAATTTTATAAACCACTCTTCTCTTCTTGCTCTGCAGGTTCTCCAAGAAAATGTCCACTTGGATTCTCACCAATCTCGGGGGGGGGGGGGATGCCTGACCTAGCCCGTGCCCTGGCCGCCTGCACCAAGGTGCAGACCACTAGCACGGGCCCCTCTGGTCCCGGCGCAAAAGAGACATAGGACAGTCCCGCCCACGGCCCCCTACCTGCAGCAGAAGCAGCAGATGCCTGCTCAGGTAACTACCCCACCGCCTGCACCAAGGTGCAGGCCACTAGCATGGGCTTATCCCAAGATTCTTATACTTCCTCTATGCCTATGATGTATGATGTATAAGTTTTGTCTTTTCATAAGTCCCACATATCCTGTATATTCCATTCTTGTAATTTAAAAAATATTTCATTATCTTTGTTTGAGCTGTCCATTTCTTCGGCTTTATCATCCAGTCTTGATATTCTGTTTTCTCTTTTATTCATTATTGCTGAGCTTTCCTCCCATCATTTCCAGGTGGCTTTCTGAGGGCTTCACTCACTTCTTCATTCCAGCCTGAGTTTTCTTCAGTATTGCCATCTCTCTTGTGAATTCAGTAAGACATTTATCCCTATATTCTTTTAGTTCTTTGATGTTTGTATATTCTTTAAAATCATTAAATTCTTTGATCATGTTTGTGGTTGTTCTTTTAAATTCTGTGTCTTGGGTTATCTCCAGGGGGTTCTCATTGTAGAACTCTTCTATAGGACTGATAGAATTTAGTGGGTACAAATTATTTGGGTTTTTCATATTGTTATTTTTTTCATGTTTTTTTAAGGCAGGGTCTCCCTATAGTCCCAGGTGTCCTGGAGCTCATTCTGTAGACCAGATTGGCCTTGAACTCACAGAGATCCACCTGCCTCTGCCTCCCATGTGCTGGGACTTAAGGTGTGCACCACCATGCCCAGCTTCATATTGTTTTTTTTCTTTTTCTTTTTTTTTTTTTTTTTTNTTAATGGGCTATTGAAATCCCCTAGTATGTGCGCGGGGTTAATTTTGCCTTGAGATCCTGAGAATTTTCTTTATAAAGTTTGGTGCACCGTGTGTTTTGGGTGCATATATGTTTAGGATGTAAATACTTCATGCATGTGTTGTTCCTTTAATAAAGATGTAATGTCCCTCTTTGTCTTGTTGATTTCTTTTGCTTTGAAGCTATTTTCTGATATTAGAATAGCCACACCTGCCTGTTCTTGTTTGGTACCAGTTGCTTTGAAAATATCTCTTCCATCCCTTCACCTTAAGTTGATTCGCCTATCCTTGAGAGTTGGATGGTTTCTTGTAGACAGCTATAGAGATGGTTTTGTTTCCTAATCATCATTCTCCCAGTCTAGGCCTTTTTATTGGGGAGTTAGCCACATTATATTTAAGGTTCATAATTGAACGATGGATGTTGCTTCCTTTCACTTTTTATCCATTAGGACTTCTAGCCTCTGATTTGTGCTCCTATGGTTTTGTTTTTGTTAGTTTCCGTTTCGAGGCTGTTTGAGGATTGTTGCTCTCTCTTCTGCCCTTTAATTGCTTCAGTATTTTATGAAGAGTTGGTTTTCCAGATAGGTATTCATCACTCATTCTTTTTAATGTCATGGAAGATTTTTCTCTCTCCTTCAACTATAAGCGACATTTTGCTGGGTAAAGTATTCTGGGTTGGCATCCGTAGTCCCTAAACATGGGAATGCTTTTGCCCATGTGTCTTGCTTTCTTGGTTTGAGGACGAGAATCAGTGTGTGATTCTGATGGTTTCCCTTGTAATGGACTTGTTTTTCTTTTGTAGCTCCTCAGCAATTTTTGTCTTTGGGGTTTTGGGGCATCTCTACATTTTAACTATGATATAGTGGTGAGGTTTTTCTCCTGCTGATCTTGTCTATTTGGGGTCTCCCTATGTGACCTTCTGTATTTGTATGGGGTTTGTCTATTTTAGTTTGTGGGAAAGTTTCATCTTATTATTCTGTTTTGAAGATCTGATCAATGCTATTTTCTTGAGATTCTTCTCTCCCCCTATTCCTATGATGCAAGGTTTGATCTTTTCATAGTGGTCCCATATTTCCTTGGTTGTTCCATTTTGCTGTTATTTTTCTACATTTTTTCATAATCTTTACTTTGACTTTTTAATTGCTCGTGTTATCTTCCAATCTGATATTCTTTGTTCTGCTTCCTCCATTCTACGCTGAGGCTTTTTCCTTTCCTTCCTTCTTCTGATGAATGTGTGGTTCTAATTCCCTTTTCGTTTCAACATCCTGTGTTTTTTCTTAGTTACTTTCCATTTCCTTTTGAGCTTCTCAATCCTTCTTGGTGCTTCTCATTCTCTTCTTGGTCCTTACTTCGTTGGTTGCTTCCTTTCAGTGTTTCTACTTCTTTCGGAGTTTGTTTTTTTTCTCCCTCTAGTTCTTTGCTGGAGTTTGTCGTCTGTTCCTTTTTTTATTTCTTTCCGAAGTTTGTCTTGTACCCTCTAGGTCCCTTTTTGGTCTTTCATTCTCTTCTCTTTAGTTCTCTGTATTCTTTATTTTTTTCTCTTCTAGTTTCTTTCTGGAGCTTGTCAATCTGTTCCTTTAGTTCTTTCTGATGTTTGTCATTGTATACCTCTAGGTCCCTTTTGAGTTTTCATTTTCTCTCTTTAGTTATCTGATTCCTCTTTATGTTTTTAATTTCTCTGCATAGGTCTGCAATTATTCCTCTAGATCTGTTCCTTGGGCTCCTCCAGGGGGTTCCCATTGTAGCTATTCTCCTACTGGTTTGGTAGCGCTTGATGCAGGATTTTCCTGTGCCTTCCCATGTTGTCCCTGTCGTCTGTTCCTGGCATGTGGGCTTCCCTTTCTGTGGTTTCAGATCACAAATACCTTTTCACTATGTTAGGGATGGTTTTACTTTCCTCCTTTAGCTGTTTCCCCCCCTTCCTCCTCCTTGTTTATGGAGTATACTTGTCTAGTTTTCATTTTTAACCACTCTTCTCTTCTTGCTCTGCAGGTTCTCCAAGAAAATGTCCACTTGGATTCTCACCAATCTCGGGGGGGGGGGGATGCCTGACCTAGCCCGTGCCCTGGCCGCCTGCACCAAGGTGCCGACCACTAGCACGGGCCCCTCTGTCCCGGCGCAAAAGAGACATAGGCAGTCCCCCGCCCACGCCCCCTACCTGCAGCAGAGCAGCAGATGGCCTGCTCAGGTAACTACCCACCGCCTGCACCAAGGTGCAGGCCACTAGTATGGGCAGTTATCCCAAGATTCTTATACTATCCTCATGCCCTATGATTATGATGTATAAAGTTTTTTGTCTTTTCATAAGTCCCACATATCCTGTATATTCATTCTTGTAATTTAAAAAATATTTCATTATCTTTGTTTGAGCTGTCCATTTCTTCGGCTTTATCATCCAGTCTTGTATTCTGTTTCTCTTTTATTCATTATTGCTGAGCTTTCCTCCATCATTTCCAGGTGGCTTTCTGAGGGCTTCACTCACTTCTTCATTCCAGCCTGAGTTTTCTTAGTATTGCCATCTTCTCTTGTGAATTCAGTAAGACATTTATCCCTATATTCGTTTAGTTTTTGATGTTTTTTTGTATATTCTTATAAAATTTAAATTCTTTGATCATGTTTGATGTTGTTCTTTTAAATTCTGTGTCTTGGGTTATCTCAGGGGTGTTCTCTGTAGAACTTCTATAGGACTGATAGATCTTAGTGGGTACAACTTATTTGGGTTTTTCATTATTGTTATTTTTTTCATGTTTTTTTAAGGCAGGGTCTCCTATAGTCCAAGCGTGTCCTGGAGCTCATTCTGTAGACCAGATTGGCCTTGAACTCACAGAGATCCACCTGCCTCTTGCCTCCCATGTGCTGGGGACTTAAGGTGTGCCCACCATGCCCAGCTTCATATTGTTTTTTTTTCTTTTTCTTTTTTTTTTTTTTTTTGGTCTTTTCGAGACAGGGTCTCTCTGTAGCCCCAGCTATCCTGGAACTCACTCTGTAGACCAGGCTGGCCTTGAACTTGAACTCACAGAGATCCACCTGCCTCTGCCTCCCGAGTGCTAGGATTAAAGCCATGCACCACAATGCCGGCCTTCATATTGTTATTTTATCATTATGATTTTGGCGTGTGGATTTCTTTTGTTGTTTGTGATACTGGTGTAAAGCTAACATCTTCTTTGGTTGAGTCAAAGCCTGATTTTGTTTGTATTTTTTATGAGCCTTGGTTGTTTTCTTATTAGGTATGAAAAGCTGGTCGGTCTAGGCTTCAGGTTCCCCTTTTTGGTTTTGTATTAGAGAAACCAAAGTGTTTTAGTCCAGCTACTCAGGAGCCCCCAAAGAGGCCCAATCAGATACTCTCTGGTTTCCTTTTAAGGTCTTGGCCTCTACTAGCCAGCAGGCACAGCTCAATTTGGGAGACTTCCAAGGGAGAAGCTTGATTCAGACACTGTCAGGCAGTCTGCAAAGGTCTGGGTCCCAACTAAAATGCAGAGCAATCTAGTCTTATCAAAGCAGCACGGCCTTCAAATGATCTCAATGACCTTAGGGGACGAGCAGGGAACACTGGCAAGCCTACCACCACATGGATACTGGGTTTACGCACTCCTGGGCAGGCTGGAATTGTCTGGACCTGTGCAAAAGATAAGAGAAGTCTAGCCCTACAGCAGCAGGAGGAATTTCAGATGGCCCCAATGTCCAAATTAGCTTTTTCATCTAGCCAAGTGAAGACTGTAGTTTTCTGGAAAATGTATACACCAGTGTGGGGGTTGGGTTGATCTTTTGACATTTTTGCATGACAATAGTCCTGGGTAGATTTCATTATATAACAGCAGAAGTAGAGATATGAGAAAAAGAGATTTTTTTTGTTCCATTCATCATAATTCAGAAATTAGTAACATTTTGTGTTTATTTACAGAATAGGCAGAATCATCCCTGAATTGTCATAATTACTGTGCCCACCACAGGAGGGATTGGAGGGAAATTATGTGCTTTAGAGCCAAAGTGACTCACTGAGAAAAAAAAAGAGAAAATCCAAAACAGTGCATCAGTCTATAACGTTCAGTCCCCACAAAAAAATAGTTTTTAAAATTTAGTTCTTTGTATCATAAAAATGAAAATATGGATTGAGAAGAAGTCACATGAGGCAATATAAAAGAACAGATTAAGAGACATGAAAGTAAATTCTGTGGTAAATTGCCTTTCTGAGGGTGAAAGAACAGGATAGCTTGACCTGCCTGGGGCTGCAAGGACAACAGTCATCACTGTAGAAGTATCCATCCATGAGCAACAGTGCTGTGTGCAAGATGTGTGCTGTAGCTGCAGACACTAGATAGGCACAGCAGGGAAGACTCTAGATATATGCATAGAGTACCCCTCAAATATATGCAGTGGGGTACCCCCCAGACTTGTGCAGTGGGGCAGACTGGAATGTGCAATGGACCCGGACAGCCTATAATCCAGAGGCAGAGACAAGACATGCAAAGGGTGCGCTGGCTTCCTATACTAACCTAAATTGGCAGGTTTCTGTTCAATAAGAGACCCTGCCTCAACAAGTGAGATGAAGATAGATGGAGGACAAAACTCAGCATAAATTTCAGACCTCCATACTCATGTGGATATGCATGCACATGTGTGTCCACGCAATGTACTCATGCACATATGCCCACACATACACACCATACACACATAGAGAAGAATAAAGTTCTCATAAGAAACTAAAAAACCCTCAGGACGATTGCAGTCAAAGCTGTTTCTTGCTTCCGACCACCTAGGCAAACCAATGGGAATGATGGTTTTATCGTATACCTGACCACCAGGTACCCAAAACTTCACCTGTGTTGGTCAGTTAATAAAAGTTTTGGAGGCTGAAGAGATGACTCAGTGGTTAAGAGCACTGCTCTTGCAGAAGTCCTGCGTTCTGTTCCCAGCATCCACAAGGTGGCTAACAACCATCTGTAACTCCAGTTCTAAGGGACCCAACAGATTCTTCTGGCTTGCCTAGGCATTGCATAACTCAGGTATACTTACATATATTCCAACAATAAACTCATGCCCATAAAATCAAAATAGTAAGTACGATGCTTTAAAAGAAATAGATTGTCAGGGCCGGAGAGATGGCCTAGCGGTTAAAAGCATTGACCACTCTTACAGAGGACCCAGGTTTGATACCCAGCACCCACATGGCGGCTGAAACCGTCTGAAACTCCAATTCCAGGAGAAATCCACTTCCAGGGGAGTCCGACACCCTCTCCTGACCTCCGCGGCATTGCACGACACGGGTGCACAAACCTGCATGCAGACAGTACATTCATACACATAAAGAAATAATTTTTAAAAAGTAATAGATTGTCACTTTTGGCCTCTTGATAAGTCAGAATCCAGCAGGTTAGCTATCACAATTTTAAGGTATTAGTCACTTACAAGCTAAGACCTTCCGTATTTGATTTAGAACATAATCCTTATGATAACCATATAAGTATTGCTATTTTACCATGCTAATAGATGAGGAAACTGATGGCTGTGGAGTGTTACTGGTAGAAGTTACTCATGGTGCCAAAGTCAGATGAAGGCTGGCAAATGTATTGGTACTCCAGCCTTCACCCACCCTCTGTGCTGCTCACTTCTCTGAGCAAGTAAAACGTTAGAGGAGTTAAACAAAATTTAATCTAGCCTGTGAAGATAGCCACTAGATTAAAGCTCAAGTATCTAATTCCAGACCTCAAAGTCTCAAAGTGCCTCCAGACTATTGATCTTTCTTATTCCTTCATGATTTTGACTAAATCTCTTAACACTCCAGGGCACATCTGAATACACTGATTTCTAGAGCTCAACAAAGCAAAATTCTGTGTATACATGAAGTCTGCTAAAACCTGGAGTTGGAAATGTCATGGATAAACTTTTGATTCAAATGATCTGACAAGATTTTAAGTTTTGATTCTTATTTACATCATATAATTCTTGAACATTCTTCCACAAGTAATTGCAGCTCACAGACACCCATTATTGGTTCATCTGATAGGGACATTTGTTCCTTGGATATGAGATGGCAATTAACCCTCAGCACTTTCTTCTTACACAGGCTAATGGAGCATAGAAAAGAAGAGAACAGTACCAATTTGGGGTGATAAAAATCTATTAATTCAAACATTTATTTTTATTTCTGGCCTGAGAACACAGAAACCTTGGAGAGATTTATTTAAATGAAAGTAGCATTTCTGACTTTTAAGGAACTGGGACGGGATGTTCATTTGGAGCTTATCTACTCTACAAAATAGCAGAACATATAAGGGGATTTGGTTTCTTCAAGAAATTACTTAATGCGAGAATTGGCTCAAGAACATGATAATTGTGGTTCTCTTTTCAAGCCAGCAAAAATGGCTCATACTCTTCACATCAGCTTCTCAAACACGTGGTTTCAGCTTGCTGTCCCAGGCTCCATCTGGTCATTACTGGTATAAGGTATATCTAGCTGCTACTGTTAACTATCCTAGCATTTTTTTTTGGTCTTTTTGAGACAGGGTCTCCCTGTAGCCCCAGCTGTCCTGGAACTCACTCTGTTGGCCAGGCTGGCCTTGAACTCACAAAGATCCTCCTGCCTCTGCCTCCCAAGTGCTAGGATTAAAGGCATGTGCCACCATGCCCAGCTCTAGCATTTTATAAAGTAGAGAAATACAAGTCTAACAAGAATGATTCTGCTCAAATTTTTAAAAGTGATCCATTACTACTTCTTTTGATATATTATTTAATGCTCTCACTAAGAATCCCTAGTTCTCAGTGTGTCACCAAGCCAAGCCAATGATTTTGAGCACTTCCCAGCCAGACACTAACAATTAAGACTGTCTCCCCATCGCAAACAACTGCCATTACCTCATCTTGTCTAAACAAAATGCAGTCTCTCCCTTTGACAAAGCATAGTGCCAAGTATATTAGTTGAGCAAATGAAAATACCTTTCTAATCCATCCATTGAGATAGCTATGAACAAGGCTTTGATTTAACTTTGTAACTGCCACTAAACCACAAAGTTAAGATGCCATGCTATATATGTTAAGCCAAGACAAACTTCTAGCTAGAGAGATGCTCTTATCAAGACTAATCCACCACTCAACATGGAACTTCTCCCAGTTACCCTCTTGGTATCGTGGGAAGCTCACAGCAGCAGAAAGGGAGGGAGGAAGATGTCTCCAACCCCAAGGTTATGCCATATGTTATTACAAACAAATCCTTCTGCATTCCAAATGGGGTAGATAAGCAAGGAAACTGACCTCTAATTTTTCATTTTGGAAAAATCTGGAATTTGTCCCTGTATTGATGGGTTGAACATTCCGCCAGCCCTAACCACTCTTAGAAATGACTATTTTGAAACTAGTTGGTAATTCAGTACAGAATTTCTGTCCAGACCATCAGTTCAGAATTGGCTTTAATGAGAACGAATCCAGCTATTATCTATCAGGTGGCTGCCTGCCTGAATGCTATAGGTTAAGGGAATTGACTACTTCCCATGGGGGCAGGGTCATGTGAGTCAAATGTCATTAGGATCAGTATTTCATCCCTCACCACTCCCTTCCATTTTGGGGGGTTCTTGGCAAAACCATAGCCAAGAAATATCTTGAGATACAGAGTAAGATATTTGTTTTGCTTCCTGTGTGGTCCTGTCTTTCAGATAGCTTCAAGCCCAAGAGAGCAAGTGCTAACAGTTGCCATCTGTGTGTAGCTCCAAGGCAATGTCTTCACGAGCAAGTTTGTAAGCACATGCACATGTGGCACACCATCTAGATCTTCAGAGAGTGCAAGTTCTGAAAGACGCTGCAATGCACCCACACTTATCATTCATAATGCAACCAGACAATACTGTAGAGAGACTGAAAGTTTAACAAAACCTAGGATTCTTTCCTAAAATTAAGAAAAAAATCCAGTGTCCACTAACGCAATAGTAGCAGTCCACTTATGGAGGCAACCAACTGCTCTCTGTTTGGATCTGAGAACTGACGCTGGAAATCTAGTCAAACGCCCATGGTAGGTGAGATCATAGGCAGAGAACTTGGATACTTGACATGCATACATCATGTCCAGCTGGCCTCTAACTATTTATGTTTATAAAAATACACTACTCTCAATCTTGATAAGAGAAGCCTCTTTCCAGTAAATAATGGTGACTGTGGAGATTCATGGTTTCACAAGGTGCTAAGCAGAACTGATGGAGGAGTGCTCAGATGGAAGAAGCCACTTGTAAAATCCTCTCTAAGGCTCACAGAGCACTGTAGAAGAGAAGGCTGAATGAATGTAAGGGCCAGAATATAAGGAGGAGGACTGTGAAACAGCATCTTCTGGGCAAGACTCAGACATTCCAACCACAAACTTGTAGCAACTGTGGGCCCCTGCACTAGGTCTACACAGGAACTGGTCTGTCAACAGTCTGAGGGTATGGTCTGTGATAATGTAGTAAGTTATAAAGGGCCAGTTGAGGCAAACAAAAGACAGGGCAGCACTCAACGACCACCTTCAATTTTCTCCATCAATGAAGAACAGGAAGCCACAGAGATGTCTTATGCATTTGAAAGTCACATAAAGATACATTTGACATGGCGCACACCCTCGTTCTGCTGAGAGAGGACGTAGACAAAAATGTGCCTGTATATCCCAAATCTAATTGGCTATTGGCTCTCCCCTTGGAGAAATAACCCATGGCTGATGCCACAAGCTTACATCCTCTACAGGTTAGATGTTATAAGCCACAGTAAGACCCTGTCATATTTAACAGGGGGGAAAATTGTAATTCATGGATTAACATATCCAAACATGTGTCTATGCTAAAGTAACCTACCATAACTATTGGTGCTGCTTAAATACCTATATATCTAATTGCTTGTTCTTCATTAGTAAGATCGAAAGTTTATTCCTGGACAGACTGTCAGCCCATGAAAGGAAACAGCCAGAATTGACCAGAGTCCAAGTCAACAGCTCCAGAGAGAGTGGACTGTTTTACCTCTCATCCACCTGTGCCCCTTTTCTAAGCCTAGGGAACAACCTGCGGAAGAGGGGGCGTGGTAGAATGTAAGGGCTGCGATTGGGGTGAATGGTGAAACTACAGCAATGTAGTCTGGACACTCATTTGATCAACTTGATTGAACAAACAACCTGTCACCCCCCACTGGATGGTGGGGCTGTAGGTGTTTGGGCACAACAGCCTGCAGATAGGTTTTGCATGAAGGATGCTTGTACTCATGGATTATCACTTATAGCTAAAAATGAAAAAAAAAACTGAGAGAAAGATGCAGGACAGTTATGGTGGAATGCATGATCTGGGATGGGGTGGGGGGGGAGGGAAAGGGAAATAAGCCTGAATATTTCTTCATTTTTAATAAAATAAAAAAAAAAAGAGTGAAGGAAGAGAGCAGGCAGGTGAGAGAGGATTCCCAGCCACGGTGGTGGTGACAGCACGAAATGGTAGAAATGAGATGTAGCTTAGACATTCAGTTGACAGGACAGGGCAGGGTTGGGAAAGATGATAGTGACCTGAAAGGTTGCCACATTTCTAGTTTTTATCATAGATGGATTTGTTACCCCCTAAAAGAATCAAGCTGCATTAGAAATTTAGATGGTCTATTTTGGACTTTTTTGAGATTAAAAAAAAAGCTACTGATAGATTTAACAAAATAACTTAAATTAATATATATTATTATATATTAATATATATTCATTAACTTATTAAAATAAACTCTCCACATTTCTGACCAATCATACAAACTTCATACAGACAGCAACACAAAATTCTCACCTGAAGAAGTTATTTAATTAAATGGAATTTAATAAATACTGTTTTAGTTTGAGCCATGTCCAGGTGGCTTAATTGACATCATGGGCAACCCTCTGAACACAGAAGTATTCAGATCTGTGCTCCCAACCCTCTGGTCCTTACCTCTGACAGGGACTTGGAGTAGATTTCATCTTAGATTAGGAAGTTATGAATGTTAATTTCAGCGAATAAGTCTCAATTTGTCCAGCCAACCTCATAATGATTTATGATTTTGCTATGAAATACATTTCTGTATTGATTACTCCTACTGATTCAATCAGTACGAGTCATCATCTGTCCCTTCCTTGTCCCATTTTCTGGTTAGAGATTACTCAATTGAACAGAAAATCTTCCTAATAGAAGAAATGTCAGCAAATATTTTCTGTAAGAGATTAGATATCAAATCCTTTGTGTCATTGAAGACAAATTGCTCCTATCCCAAATCAAATGGATTATTGTGAAGGAAAACATCCATAGACGTAGCGAGGTGAAAGTGGGTACTTTCAAATAGAATTTTATTTACATCAGGAAGTGGGTCAGGCTTGGTCCATGAGCTAGAAATAAAGCATTTGTTTGATTATACATGATATTTCCATATGATTTCACAAGTACTTCATGCATATATAATATATATTGTATATTATATATTATATATATATTATATATTATATATTATATATAATATGTATAATATATATAATACTCAAAATCCTGAGTGCCTATTCTTTCTATTATTTAAGCCGTGGCTCATTCACATAGTTGTGTGGTTTGTTTCTACTATTCCTATACAGATTTTATCACTTATCTGGGGAGGGTTTGAGTATTACATGTACCCTATTGTGGCTCTCAAAGTTTACATGCAGTGATATCAGAATGGCCTGCTCAGTCCAAAGTACTCTGTTCCCCTAGAACAAACTAAACAGCTCATGGATGGAACAAAGTTACAGAGATCTGATTATGTATATTGAGAAAGATAACTATCCTTCCCAGCTGCCAGGCCACAAAGATGATGTAACTCACGACTCTTTAAAGTGATCATCCCAGGGTACATGAATTAAGTCATTTCCAGCGTCAGTGGATAACACTGATGAATTGAGATCAAAGAACTCAAAGAACATCCAACTTTGTGGTGATAGAATCTGAGACCTAGCATCAAGCTTTCAGTTATAAAGTGAAAATAAACTGCTCTGTAAAGACAAGCCTCCATTGAAGAGGACTTCAAATGCTTGCAAAAAAAAGATATGGAAAAAGAAAATTCCCCTATAAATATGACAAAACCCAAAGGTAACCAAGTGATTTCAAAGAGAAGGCATGCCAATATCATAGCTGGCCCGAAGACTGACCGATTTAAAAGGGAATAACGCAGCCCAGGCTTGTCATACTGAAGGCAGAATCCCAGGCTTCAAGGAACAATTTCATTGTGTCATATGTGGCACCAGATTTCATATGTAAAACTACAAGACTTCTCTGTAGATAACTGGGGAGAATAGAAGCTTTCCAGTTGGAAGTAGATAAAATGTAAGCATGGATCTCTGGTGTCTCATGGATGTCTGTGTGTATGTGTGTGGAGTGTGCATGCTACATGCATGTGTGGCTGTACTTGCTTATGTGGAGCCCTGTGGAGGCTACAGTTGATGTTAGATATCTTCCATTCCAACTCTCCACATGATTTTATTGATTAGTTGATTGATTGATTGATTGATTGCATAGGCTGTTGCTGAACCTTGCTGATTAGGCTAGACTGTGTGGCCATGAGCATCTTGGGTCCTCCTCTCTCCACTCTCAGCACTGAAGTTACATGTTCACCCTGTGCCTGATATTTTTACATGTATTCTGGAGAGTATCCAAACTCAGGCCCCCATGTTTATGCAAAAAGCACTCTACTACCCACTGAGCCATCTCTCAAGCCTAGAAGTACATAGCATATAAAGAATATAATTCAAATATACCTTAAGAATACACACATTCAGGGACTGGAGAGATGGCCCAGCTAGCAGATAAGAGCACTTGTTGCTCTTGCCAAGGACCCAGGTTTGGTTCTCAGCACCCATATGGCAGTTAACAACCACTATAACTCCAGTTCCAAAAGATCTGATGCTCTCTTCTGGTCTCCCAGGGCATCGCATGCATGTAGTACACTTACATACAAGCAGGCAAAAAACTCACATACATAAAAAATTTAAACAAATCTTAAAAGAATACAGAATGCTGCCCAGACATGACAGACATCCATGAAAGCTGACTTCCTTTATTGAAATGTGTAAAAGAAGATGTTTTCACACTTAGGGGAAAAATATGAGCAAGAGAAGCAAAGCACAAACGAGATACTGGCCTGGGGGCAGAGGCAAGGACTAGGAAAGTGCTGGGAAGGAGAGTCACAGCAACACCCAAATTTAAAAGTGTGTGACCATATAGAAATCTGGGTTAAACATTGCCTGAAGCAACTTCTATTTTGGTGTTCTTGAAAGCTTTTAACCAGCTCCCCAAATAGTATTGAGCAGCATAGAGAAGGAAGAAATTCCCAGCACTAAAAAAACTGCCTCTACATATGTCTTTTGCAACTGTGATTTTTTTACTTAATTATTCCACTGTTTGTTCAGTCTTTTCCAATGTTTTCAATGAATGTGAAGAGTAAACTCTGAGTTACTCTCAAGAGGTCAAATGTGTCTCCTAAATCTACAGAGCCACATAATCTCTAGAGAGAAGAACTACACCAGTCCATCAGTCTCAGCTCAAAATCTGATGAATAGTCTTGACTCCCAACTCTCTTTCCTCAGCCACTTGGTGAGAACACCCAGCCTTGAGAATTCGTTGTCAGGTGACATTCAGAGTAGGCCCTGCTCTGTTCTTCATACTGCACAGGCAATGAAAGGGACAGAATGAAACCGCAAGCAAAGGGGACACCTGGCCGCTGGGGTCTGAAAGCACATGCTCTTTTAGATATTTATCTCTGGAAAGAGAATTCCAAGCACCTTTGTCATCCAACTCCATTGGGTGCCCCCCCCATTGAACATTATGTGCCTGAGATTAAATTGAATTTTTGTTTCATCCTCATGCCAAAACTGAAATACTTACAAAAGGGCCTAACAAAATATCCCAGACAAATAAGCTAGCTGAGTTCATAAGGTCAAGCAGTATTTCAGCACAAATACACCAGAAAAATTTTTAAAGAATACATTGCCACCGGGCGTGGTGGCGCACGCCTTTAATCCTAGCACTTGGGAGGCAGAGGCAGGCGGATCTTTGTGAGTTCAAGGCCAGCCTGGTCTACAGAGTGAGTTCCAGGACAGCTGGGACTACAGGGAGACCCTGTCTCGAAAAGACAAAAAAAAAAAAAAAAAAAAAAAAAAAAAAAAAAAAAAAAAAAAAGAATACATTAAAACCAAAATAGAAAGCTAATATCCTTATAAATGTATGTGGTAGAGTGAAAGCATTCTTACTAATAAAGTAATTTAAATAATCTCTTCTCTGTTGTGAAAAAAAATGGTTTTCCTAAAAGTATTAGTGCAAATTTTGTTAGGAAAAGGATTGTTAGGTCTACAAGATATTCTGTGTTATTTTCATGTGGCCATGTTTCTATTTGAATACGAATCACTCACTGCAGCAGATATTGGAAAGGTAAAGACAGTAGAAGAATATGCTAAAACCTGATCTTTAATATGTACCAATTTTGTAGTGACATGTTGGCCAGATCACTTGTCACTGCATCTTCAAAGTCATAGGGATGTAACTATTGTAATAATATGCAGCATTCATTTTCAAGCCTAATGTTCATAGCTTGTTTATGTGTACTGTCCTTCCAGCTCCATTCTTGTTTTAGCATTTACTAGAAAATAATATTCAATGACATTCCTCAACTACAAGGTAAAAGTAATAGTGCATCCTATCAGTCTTGATATGCTTTCAATTGAAATGAAATATGCTTCCCAACCTAAAAGCCATCTTCTCACAAAGACAAGGGTTAGAAAAATGAATCCTGAAGTGCTTTCCAGGGACTCTTTGAAAATTGGTACATATTAAAGATCAGGGTAAACTAATGAATGAAGTAACTACCTGAAAATGAACTTCTTGGACCATTAAACACACCTGCTCATCACTCTGCTGACTTCCCGCCTTCTCTGTGCCCTTCTGGCTGCCTTACTGAGCAGAGAACTGCTCTTCCCACAGTCCTGTTTGCCCTTACACCGGGGACTGTTCAGTAAGGGGAAGTGTCCGTCCACTTTTTCCATTCAAGGTGTCCATTTCAAAGGAAAGGGAGCCAATGACAGACCGGCACTGAACTGGTGGCCTGATCCGTGACCAATGACAGACCGGCACTGAACTGGTGGCCTGATCCGTGACCCAAGAGCCTGATGTGTCCTCAAACTTTCTAGAATACTGTTGTACCCCCTTGAAAATAAGGCATACAGACTGGCCCGGCGAAAAATCAATGGAGCAGTATAGGTCCCTAGGGAGCTTGAAGTTCTAGTGGTCTTTCTGTTTTGTTTGTTGTTTGGTTGATTGGTTGGGTTTTTGAGCTTCAAGTATTATCCTTCAGAGACAGTTACATGGCATGATACTCAGCGCAGTGACATGATTTCCAACCGGATAATATGCAGTTAGGACATTAGTGACTTGTAAAATCTTGTTTTTATTAGGTAGGTTATGTAATCTATCCTTTCAATTCATCAGAAGAAAGGAAAGTTCCAAACATATTTTAAAACAAGGAGCTTGGAAGTGGCCATGGGATCACCCGGTGACATGACTGTCTCTGCGATGAAACCTCTTCTTCTGGAGGATTTCCAAAGAGCACAAAGTCAACCTTGCATCTCAAGGGCTGTAAATTTCCAGATCAGACACACCCATGTAAGAACAAACATAAGCATTCCTGACAAAGACAGGCACCAAGGAACACTGTCACAGGGAATCATTAATCAGGGTGCTAGTCCCAGATCTTGGACTGCCTACCGGGCAGATCTGCCAGAATGCTGAGGCCATGGTCATAGAAACAGGAGAGGGAGGAAAAACCAGAAAAGTCCAGCAGCTGACTGTGAAATCCTGGGTAATATCATGAAGTCTCTGTTCTCCAGTGTAGACATCCATACATACACTTCAGCCATCTGACCCCCATTGCTGTCCTCCAGAAAGAAGCTGTTTGCTCTAAGATTCATATGCCCCCAAGATGCTGCCCTGAATCTTTATTTTCTATCCTCATTCACTCAGTACTAAAAAATAGCAGGGGAGCCAATGGTTCTGTGCTAAGATTAATGTCTTTAACCTCTACCCATTTTACAGTCAGAATTCTTCTCTTCATGTCTGTTCCTCATTCCATTGACAGCATGTACTTTATAAAATACAAATTTCATTTTATCATTCTCCCTATGTCTAGAATGAAGCCCTAATTAATTAGATAACTTGGTTAGGTACTGCCTACCTCTCCAGAATAATCTATCTTGGCAAAAGACTTGAAGGCAAACAGAGCTTAAAGTCTGACACCTAGTTAGCCATAGTATGGAATATTTTACGTGCAAGTTTCTGTAGGAAACAGGGGCAGCTATGAGGATCTCATGAAGGCTCCTGAGCCATTACATGGTTACACTTTCCTGTGTCCAACAAGCTGGTGGTAGTCATGCAGGCTAGACAGAGATTGCTGGTCCATGTTGGCCCTCAGAGAATACTGATAAATAGTTTAATCATCCAAAAGAAAGACACAGATGCAGTAGCCTGTATGCTGAGAATTACACAGTGTGCCTGCACAGAGTTTGTCCCTCATCAACCTAACCTGCCCTAGGCAGGTGACCAGACAAACACCTGAGTCTCAGGCCTGGGCCAATCACAAGGCAACATGATGACTGCACTAAGAGGAGAGCGGAATGTTCACAGTACATAAACCCTAACCTTGCCCCCAAGAAACAAGTCTGCGGAAGCTCACTTTCTGCCTGCATTCACCTGACTCTCAGGGTCTGCATCTTGACTCTACACCTCACACCCCATTTTGTTCACAGTTGGACCATGAAATTCCCCAGCAGGCCCAGGGGATCAACAACATCTGTCGCCAGCCAGGTACTGCATGACCTGACTTTGTCCTCTAGTTGAAGGAACTGGTGAAAGCTGAGAGGAGCCAGAGGCCTCTCCCCCAAAATCCTAGTGGCCCCTGAGGACCAGATCCTCAACTGACCTTGAAAAAATAAAACTTGGTTAATCTGGGCTAACTGTATGGACTTAAACACCCAAAAGGAAAGTATAAACAAAAGATAAGTAATCATTAGATTTCCTTTAAAGTCTGAGAGATTGTGCCCCCAAACACTAGATTTTAAGTCATTTAAAGTCATATGAGATCTGTTGTTACCCAATAATAAAGTTTCCTCTTTCTATTTAAGCAACTACCTAAGGGAAAACTCACACCGTGACTCTCAAGTTACCTGGAAAGCAGATGCTAAGTCCAGACACTATGGCCAAAGGAACAGAAAGAGAAGCCCAATAATGTATGCTTCATAACCCCTCATGGAGAAATTCTAATGGACTTTTAAGTTGGACATTTAATTCACCCTGTTCCTCTCCTGGTTCCCTGCCTAGAAAAATGTACCTACCTACTCTCGCCTTCACAGGCACTGGTCAAGGATTTTGTTCTATCTGTAACTATACTTTTGGGGGTCTTTTAGATAGATCCATTGAGCAGTGGTACCCCAGTTGCCACCCCCTGCACCCCTTTTCATCATGGAAGAAGTCAGAGCAGTCAGTGCCCCGATTCCCTCTTGGCAATTGGGGTAACCTCCTCAGAGGGTAATGTGATAAAACTAGGAGCTAAAAATTGGCCAGGCAGATGAAATCTGCACCTTGATTCCAGCCTATAGGTATGTGTAATACAACTGCCCTTTTTGAGACTATGGGTCAGAAAAATAAAAACCTAAAATAAAAAAGGAAGATACAGATAGATATGAAACCTTCTTCTCAAAAACCTTGCAATTCGGCCTGGAGAGATAGCCTAGCGGATAAGAGCACCAACTGCTCTTGCAGAGGACCCAGGTTCGATCCCCAGCACCCACATGGTGGTTAAGAACCGTCTGTAACTCCAATTCTGGGAGAACTCCAGTTCCAAGGGAATCCGAGACCCTCTTCTGACCTCCGCGGCATTGCACGACACGGGTGCACAAACCTACATGCAGACAGTACACTCATACACATACAAAAATAAATAAAAATAAACAAAAAATTTAAAAAAAAAACCTTGCAATTCAAATCTTAAAACTAACTATGGGAAAAGATTTGTATGTTCCAGCAGGTCAAAATGTCACCAACTTAACGGCTGAGAAAGAAAAGATACAGCTTTGCATTGTGTAGGAAGTGCCAGCAGAAAGGTTGGCCCATCTGAACATTGAAAGGAAGAAAAGCCTCAGATTCCTACAGACATCAAACTCCTAGGTGGATCCTACTTGTAACAACTATTTATAATGAGTCCTAAGGAAACTTACCTTTTAGGTGCCACAAGATTTTAATATGAGAGACTTTCTTACCTCCTGCCCATAGAACAAGGAGAAATATAATGATGATGAGGCTGTTCTCCAACTGTAAATTGGAGCCAACTGTTATAGAGGTAATCTCTTATAAAACTGGTAAAACTGCCTTCTTTAATTGACTAATAGACATAGGAACTGTGAAAAGGATTATTCAGATCCAAATATAATACTAGAGTCTTCTCAAGCTATGCACTTAAGCAAAATATATTAATACAGGAGAAATCTGATATCAGCAATGGATTATTCTACCAAGGAGATGTTGGCCAGGGGATCCAGCGCCCCCTCAAAAGATAAAAGCTTCTTGGCTATAAACTGGGATACCTGCAAGAAGAGAGGCGGTAAGGCCCTGCTGTCGAAGACCTGATGCAAGCATGGGAAAGATGCATTGAGACCGCACTTGCAAGTGTACAGTTAGTCTCTGGAATACCAGATAATGTTACCAAAGGCCACTAAACAAATAAAGCAAATATAGGTCTCCTTGAGTCAAGCAAGACTCCTCCGTCAGCACCAGCTACACCTCACCTGCCTGGAAATACTGTGCAGCAGTGGCAGCCATATGCCTGTATATCCCAAATCTAATTGGCTATTAGCTCTCTCCTTGGAGGAATAATCTACGTTTTTTTCATAAGCTTACATCCTCTAGTGGTTAGGAGATGTTATAAGCCACAGTAAGACCCTGTCATATTTTACAGAAAAAGCGTAATTCATGGATTAACATACCATACAAATATCTGCCTATACCAAAGTAACCTACCATAACAACTAGTACTATTTAAATACCTAGATATCTAATTGCTTGTGCTTCATTAGTAGGATTGAAAGGTTACTCCTGGACAAACTGTCAGCCCATGAAAGGAAACAGCCAGAATTGACTAGAGTCCAAGACAACAGCTCCAGAGAAAGTAGACTGTTTTGCTTCTCGTCCACCTGTGCCCCTTTTCTAAGCCTAGGGAACAATCTGTGGAAAAGGGGCATGGCAGAACATAAGGGCTGTGATTGGGGTGAATGGCAAAACTATAGCAATATAGTCTGGACACTCATCTGATCAATTTTATTGAACATACAAGCATCCTCAGCTAGATGGTGGGACCCATGGGCTGTGTGGGTTTGGGCACAACTGCTTGAAAATTGGTTCTACATGAAGGATGCTTGTACTCATAAATTATTACTTATTGTTAAAAAATGAAAAAAAAATAATAAAGAAGTAATTAAAAAAATTGGCCAGGCAGTTTAGGGTCAAGACCACCCCCCCCAAAAAATGAACCAGTTTCTTTCTCAGCTGAGAGCTGAGGACTTCCTGGATCTACCAGTGGACTTATCCTTCTGGTTGCTCTGACTCATGGCTCATACATCCTTAACTCACTTTTCAGATTTATTGACCAGTAGATAAATTCCATTAAAACCATGGTGCTAAGGACCTAATACACCTCCCCTAGCAGAGATCAGTCCATCTTGGAGATACCAACTGTGGTTGACTCTTGTGAACTTCCTTCAAGGATTTGAAGGCCACATAATGAGAGGTAGAAATGAGTTGCGACCCCAGGTTTTCCTCATTCTGCTTGACCCCCACCAAGTCCTCAATATTACATGTTGACATTGTGAACTTGGTGACATTATTAAAGGTCCCTGGTCACAACAGTTTATTAACTACACCTTGACCCTTGGTTCTCAAATTGTCTCCCTTAACTCTACCTGCCCCTAGGTCATAGCCTTCGATACTAGCTTTGTTTCTGAGGTGTGGTCTAAGCTAAAGTCTAACTTTGATCCTGCTACATTGGTCACCTGGGGCATCCTCTGCCTCTTGGCACTTCTCTGCCTTTTTCTCTTCAGGTGTCTGTTTTGCTTTGCCTGCATCCAACGCCAGGTCAACAAAACAACAAACACTGGCCCAGGCCCTCTCAGCAATGGTCAATAGGGGACTCTGCATGCACCCCTCCTGATGAGGTGATTCATGTCTGGCTCTCATCCATCCACAATTCAAGGGAATGAACTTCTCTCCCCTCCTCGGTACTGCACATGGCCTCTTCCCTCAGTGGCTGGCCAGTCAAAGATGGGTAAGACCCTGAAAAACCAGGGCAACCTAAGACAGACACAGTCAAAATGTCGGAATGCCAGAGGTGGGGCCAACAAGGTTTGGGCATAGCACCTGAACTCCCACTCTGACCACTCCTCACGCAAAATTAAATACAAAGGGTGGAAATGTAGTAGCCTGTATGCTGAGAATTACGCAGTGCACCTGTGCAGAGCTTGTCCCTCATCAACCTAACCTGCCGTAGGCAGGAGACCACACAGGCCCAGGGGATTGACAGCACACAGAGGCTTCTAAAGGACCCGCCCCACATGGACTGGAAAGATGATCCAAATTCTATACTTCTGAAGTGAGATATATTAAATGTCACTCAAACAAATGTGTTGTTCTAGCAGAGACCAGGAAAGAGACTTATTGTCATGGCAGTGACCTTGCTTTAATTCGATCTGTGCTGTGTGTGAACAGGCTATGGGAATTGCTTGGTAAAGACTTGTTGGCTATTGACTGACATAAAACAAAAAAGTGGTGCTGGCTGGAAGAAGCTCTTCCATCAGACATTCTCCAGTTTGGCAATTTGTCTAAAATATCTGAGGATGCACCATGCATTACATACTCAATAATAAATCCGTTTCTATAAAGTGAAGAGCACGGGGCTGGAGAGATGGCCTAGCGGTTAAGAGCACCGACCGCTCTTACAGAGGACCCGGGTTCGATCCCCAGCACCCACATGGTGGCTGAGAACCGTCTGAAACTCCAATTCCGGGAGAACTCCAGTTCCAGGGGAATCCGACACCCTCTTCTGACCTCCGCGGCATTGCACGACACGGGTGCACAGACTTGCATGCAGACAGTACATTCATACACATACAGAAATAAATAAAACAAAACAAAAATAAAAAAAAATAAAGTGAAGAGCACGTGCTATAAGGTTTTTAAGCTTCAGAAAAGCCAACTACATGTTTCTGGCATATACAGTAACTTCATCTGCCAGGATTCCTTGCTATGGGCGATTTTCCTTCCCTCTGACCCAGTGGTGGTACTGTCTAACAAAGGATGGCATCACCAGCATTCCATATGACACCATTAGTTCATTCCTAAGATCTTTTGCTAGAGCATATGGGAAACACCTGCTCATTTAAATCTAGGTTCATGTGTAGAATAAAGCCAACCAATGGAGAGTAGGCAAAAGAGAAAGATTGGTGCCTTTAATCTTCAGACCTTATTTGAAGCTTGAGTTACATTTTATTTTCCTTAGACTATAATATAGTTTGTACCACTTGGAATCATAAGAAGGTGCTAACTAATAGATATAAAGTTCTAACTAGTAATCCAGGGAGAATAATATTTAAACCATACTCATTTTCAGGCTTTATACTGTTACAATATGAAAGAGCTTGCTTTAGAACTGCCATGAAACCTAAGCACTTAACATATCAATTAGTCTTTAAAATACAAAGTCAATATTGTTATTATTTCCACAGTTTCCTCACACAGTGAGATTTAATGAACTGTGCAGTTTTACACAATGAGTTATTATTTTTGGAGCCCAGATCCTTTCTTGCTCTTCACCATTATTCAAATTAGCCTTGTAGAGTCCCCTCCAAATGCTGGACTCTTTCCAGAAGTTCATAGCTAGTACTCAGTGGCAAGAATTTTCCAGCTTTGCCACACACACACACACACACACACACACACACACACACGTATATTCCACAAAGCATCACCAAGGTGTCTACAGGAGTGTAAGAGAACCCTTGGACATGCCCACTAAGGGATTTCTAAGACTCGGGTCAAAAATCCTTCTTTTATTTTTTGTTAATTGCATCACCTGAAACCACAGCCCATTTTCTGAAAAAAGACCTAGTCATTAGGCTACTAAATATCTCATAAGGTTCTTTAGTGGTGAGCTAATTCACATGAAACAAAAGGCATTCACACACACACAACACACACACACACACACTCACACACACACACACACACACACACACACACACACACACACACACACACAGAGGATATTCAGCCAGTTCAGCCAGTGTGGGGATCTCACCCCAGATCATTGGTGATGTAAGCTCAGATCACATCTGCAAGACAGCCCATCAACCCTACTCATACATCTCTGACTCCCAATTCAGAACCAGGACCAGGACATTCCACAATGAATCCCTCATCCAGATCCATCTTTCTCATCTCCATCAGACAGTACCACACACTTCAGCTACTCTGCATTCTAGAAACATGCCCTGGACATCTAACCATCACATTCCCCCTTGCTCATGCTAGAATTTTCAGAGCTACTAAATTTGAAGCTCACCTCTGGGGAAACAACATGTTTCCCCCTCTCTGAACAAATTTTCATCAGTCTTTTTTTTAGTTGCTAGCTGACCATAATGAGTAATTTCTTTTCAAAAACTTTTTATTGTTATTTTAATTTTATGTGTATGAGTTTTTTTAATTTATTATTTTCTATGTATATGAGTGTACTGTCTGCATGCAGGTTGGTGCACCCGTATCATGCAATGCCTCAGAGGTCAGAAGACAAAATCAGATTCCCCTGGAACTGGAGTCAAAGACAGTTCTTAGCCACCATGTAGGTGCTGGGAATCGAATCCAGGTCCTCTGCAAGAGCAATTGGTGCTCTTAACTGCTGAGCCATCTCTCCAGCCCCTAGTGTATGAGTGTTTTGCTTGCACAGATGTAAGTGTACTATGTGTGTGCAAAACTAAGGGAGGCCAGAAAAGGGCCTTGGATCCTGTGGAACTGTCCTTACAGACAGCTGCTACTTGCCATGCGGATACTGGGAACTGAACCCTAGTCTTCTGCAAGAGCAGCTGTGCACTTAACTACTAAGCCATCTCTTCACCCCTAAAGAAAATTAGTCTATTTTGCTCATCAATCTGGAAGGCCAAAAGGATGGGGCCAGCATCTGCTTAGCACTGGTAAGGGTCTTCCTTCCGGTTTTAAGCCTCAGGACAGAAGCCAAGTGGTCTTATCAATCAAAGAGATGCCAAACCAAGATAAGTAGGAAATTAAACCCAGAAGACCCAGGGGATGTCACCTTGTGAGATGGAGCAAGAAAGCAAGAGAGCTCTATTTCCTAGCAAAGCCACTCCTGAAAAAAAAAAAAAAAACTATTAATTTTCTGAGCCATTCATTCCTATGTGAGCTGATTCACTCATTAGGGGGAAATCCTTAAGACCCAATCATCTCCCAGAGATCTTGCTTGGTCCCATCCCCTCAAGCCTTTCAAGAAAGATGTAAATGTGAGTTTTTCTGGGAACATTCAAAACAAGTTACTGCCTCTGTTTCCACTTTTCCAAACACCTTACACTGTAGACCAGTAATTTTTCCAAAGTTCTGTATTTATGTATTTAGTTATAAGACATAACAAAGCATAAAACTATAGAAATTATTGAAGCAACTTCAATTAGATCTTTATCAGCAAAGAGGACATATAAGGAAAGGATATTAAGTGCTAATCATCTTCCAGAGCCATTTTTCACCCCTTCTGACATCCAAGATTCCTCTCCCTCTTGAAGGAATTATTTACAGTTCACAACCTTTAGCCTTTTAATTATCCCCTTTGACACACCTGCTTCTGAGACCTTAGATTCTGCGTACTTTTATTGCTAATACTCCTCCAATACTGTGTTCTGCAAATCAAAGCCAAAGGCGTCTGGATTTCATTCCCTACTTCACCTGGATTTGGCAGTCCTTCTATTGCTAAGGCCACTCTTTGCTTCTGTGCTGAGGCTCAACACAGACCAGGTCATGGAAACTCTTCCTCCATCTTCCAGTTCATAGCAATGCCTCTTGAGTTTGAAGACTCTAACTTGCATTACTCTGTGTAGAAAGAACTTCAACTCAAAGTAAAGCATCTGGATTGACAATCATATCATGGAACATATTCATTTTATTATATTAAGAATATTTGTCATTCTATGATTATCTATATAAATGTGAATAAATGAATTAATAAGCGAATTAATATTGGCTGCTTGGATAAACAACTGCATGAGGAGATTACCATTACAGCAACATCTAGTACCATGAATTCATGGGGTGTTATTTCAATCACTCCTCATACCACCCTAGGAAAGAATTGGGTCTGTTCATCCAAACCACTTGCAGGATGTCATCCAGCTAAAACATGAGTTTTACCAACAATATTTACTTGACTCAAACATATTTTCCCTACTGGAGTGCTTTCTCCACTGTTGTATCAAGATACAAACTCATTCACACCAACAAAAAAGTGAATGTGTCTTCATAGAGGCCCAGGACAAACAGCCAATGATGGGGAAATTTCATTTCAAACCACTTATTTCACTTAAAATCCCATGAAAATTTTGCTTCCTTGGATTTCAAAATATAATTACATTTTATGGCTGTCTATCACGTGGTTCTGTGGTTACTCTTTTAAATTTTTGTTCTCCAGATACTTTAATGAAAATTGCTGCCTTCTAAAGGAGAGTCATCTTTACAGAGGCTCTGTGAGTTTATCACACTCAAAGTTACATATGCATCTGACGGATAATTTTACTATGTGTCAAGGAACAAAGCAATATTTCTCAGGAACAACCAGCCCCAATGTGGTCCTCCAACAAGAACTCTGTATCTCTAATCAGCCCCCCAATGTTCACATTCAAAGAAAATATACAATAGCCCCAAATAAAAATGGCAGATGAAAACAGCTAGGGTGAAATGCAGAATATATATATATATATATATATATATATATATATATATATACACACACACATATATATATATTACTTGAAGAGATGAAGGGAAGCTTGAAATTCATGGCAAATTGATTTTTGTGTCAGTCAGAATTCTTGGGATTGGGATTCACTGCAACTGATTGTAACTGGGTCCATAAGTGGCTGTTGTAACAGGGTTATGCATATTAGGTCTGAAATGAATAATTGGACCTTACCTCCTTTGAGTAAATTCGATAGAGGCATAGGCTTCAGAGGTCTGGGGTAGGAATACAGTCTGAAAAATTAGGCTGACTTAAAGATATATAAGTTACATATTACACTTTTCTGAAGAAGACATACCATAGGCAGGGAGCTACTATTGGAAAAAAGAATGTCTTTCCATATAATTAAGTTTTATTGATTATCAAATAGAAATATATATATATATATATATCACCTTCAAAAAGAAGACTATCAACCTTATGATCTATGAAGCATTAGTAAGTATCAAGCTCATATTTACAGCCTCTGGTCCCAGGAAGCTTGTATTATGTCACATTCTCCAAATCCCCTTCTGCTTTTAGAGCCAGAGAAAGCATTATTATAAGACCAATCTTAGATTTGTAGAATTTCTGTACAGACCCAGGAGTTGGAAATTCTCAAATCAAAGAAAGGATTTAAGGGGGGAAATTTCAAATTCAGGAATTTGAAACAACCTAAATGTCCATCAACCTATAAATGGATAATGAAGGTATGTACACATAAACAATGGAACATTATTCAGCTCTTAAAAATTAAATTCTCAGGTAAATTTGTAAAACTGGAAATAATTATCCTGAGTGAGGTAACCCTGACCCAGAGAGATGAACTTTGTATGCTCTTTCTCATAGCTGAATGCTAGCTTTGAAATTATAGATATGCATGTTTCAATTTGAAAATCCAGAAAGGTCAAGATACTGATATATAGCCACTGGTGGGGGAAGGCTTCCTGGGAGAGGATGCAGAATGCAGTGATGTAAAAGGAGAAAGGGAATGATAAAGTAGAAAAGGTTAAATTGGGTGGGGTACAGAAGGGTAGGCAGAGGAGGGAGTGGGGGCGGGTAACTAACACTAAAGACTTTAGAAAAGGCCAAATGGAAATCTACCACTATATAAGCTACTTAAAGTATATACATATATATTATTAAAAGAGATGAAAAAGAGTTATCTTATTACAGGGGAGCATCACCTCTTACTAAATACCATAGGCTAGCAAACAGAAAGTACAATGACAAGAATGGACTTCCTCTTTTGCTGTTGACCAGTGCTCCGATAGACCTTTGAACAATATTAGCCATTGCCCCTAGGGGTTACCCTCCCCAAACTGAAGTTAAATCCTACTGCTGAAGGCAGTACACAAATGAGCTATAGAATAAACAAAGAGAAATCAAGCTGGTTTGACTTCAAAGCCTCACCTCTACGGGCCAGCATCTCTACTGGCGGAAGTTGCTACGCAAGCAAGCCAATGGAAGAAAAAACTAGCACAAACCTTATCCAGTTGTGGATCCAGCAATCTACAGCAACAACTGCCCTGGAAACATATGCCAATCAGTGCAATAAGAGTAACCAAATACTTTCTAATTGAATTTAAAGTCTACTTCATAGGATGGAGCCCATACCTGACATTGATATCAGGCCTCGGATCCTGAGACTGGATAGACACAGGCCATGGGACACCGCCTCATACAATTATTCTCCTAAATAAATATAGTGTAAAACTAATTTGTAATGACTTAATGTTGTACCTAGAGATTAATTCATCTCTCAACTCTCAGCAGAGACGCTTCCTTATGCAGCAGATGGTGATTATCACAGAGAACCACAACTGGCCAACATTAACAGAAGAAGAGACTGAAGAGTGCTCATCCCTGAATAGGACACCTTTATCAAACTTCTGCTTCCCAAGGCTCAGACATCACTGTAGAAGAGGGGGCAGAAAGAATGTAAGCACCAGAGAGGGTGGATGACGACGAGGAAACAGTTCTCCAGACAGCTGGGCAGTTACTCATGTAAGTTCCCAGTAACAGTGACAGAATACACAAGTCCCACATAAACTCAAGCCAAACAGAGTCCAGGCATAAACATGAGGAATTGGGTAAGAAACCCCAACTCTACCTTAGGAGGTATTAACCAATGATGGCTGCTGGGAAGATGAGATCCAGTCTCCTTTAAGGGTGAGACCTTAAGGGTAGGTTGACAAAGCCGCAGTGAATGAACCCACACTGTAAGGTCACTTAGAAACACAAACCTGACTTTATAGGCCTTCATAAATATATTTATTAGAGTACAGGAAACATGGGGGCAGGTAGTAAGAAGGTTGCAGATACAGGTCAAATCATATTGTGTGATCAAAACATACTGTATGAAAATTCACCAAAATTTAATTATGAAGGGAAGAAAAAAAAGAACATTGAAGTTAAAAAGTAAAATGGCAAGGAAACATTCCAAGTAAACTTTGTGACTGAGTTCCTACCACAGGAAAAAAAAACCTCAGGTTATGAGAGAAGGTGGCAGTTTCCGATGTTGGCCCTGGAACACACTATGTGGGCAGACTTCCCTTAGATAAAGTGAGTGCACAATTGTCAGATTCGCCTCTGCTGGGAGAGCCATCGCAGTTCAGTTCAAGTTCACATGTCAAGTACTTTATCTGGTCATCAGTAAGCTAAAATCTACCAGGAAGAAGCTAAAAACAAAGAAACCAAGATTTTCTCCTGCTGGTACTTATATTATAAATATTATATTTATTTGTAACTACCTTCAGAATAATTTGAGATGCTCATGAAAACTGTCTCTCCCTGAAGAAAAAAGACAAAAGCTGTACAGCCATGAGCCTAATTCCTACCACTCCCCCATGCAGATCAGAAGCAGAATCCAACTTGTTCTGTGAAACATTTAAGTATGAAAGTTGTACATCTGGACATGTTTACATGGGAAATTAATAGCAGATGACAAATTTACATTCAAGATTGGGACACCTAATGTTAATATCTTAATATTAGAAAATCCTTACATCATGACCTTCTTTGGCAATCTCTAAGAGGCTAATTTATAGGTGACTAGACATGATTCAGGATTGCAAGTACTGCAGAATAAAATGTTTGACTTTTGTAAGAAATACCCATGAAAAGCTAGACATGTGCGCATATCTGATCTGAGCTTTGGCACGCGCATGAGCGAACATTCCAGCCTACAAGTTCCAGGGGCACAAGTGAGGGTCACAGGACCTCTCTGTTTACGCCCATGACTTTGATGATAGGAAGGCCTGGGATTGGCTGCTAGAAGGTGATGTCACACTCCCTGTATAAATGACATGTTGCATTTCAGTAAATTGGCATTGTACTTAGAATTGCACTCTGCCATGTGTCCTTGAGCTGTTGCTGAAGTGCTTCCTTATATACTTTCTCCATGACTTGTTCCACCCTGGAAATGACTCCTTATAACAGCTGTGCACACCTGCTAGCCTAGCTTGGGAGGCAGAGGCAAGAGGATCGGTAATCAGGCATTAAAGGTCATCTTCAATTACATGAGATGCTGACTCAAAAGAAGGAAGGCAGGAAGGCAGGAAGGGAGGAAGGGTGGAAGGAAGTGAAGGAGGGAGGGAGGAAGGAAGGAAGGAAAGAAGGAAGGAAGGAAGGAAGGAAGGAAGGGAGGGAGGGAGGGAGGGAGGGAGGGAAGGAGGGAGGGAGGGAGGGAGGGAGGGAGGGAGGGAGGAGGGTTTGGAGGGAGGAAGAGTAAGAGACTGTTACAGGATTTGGTTTAAATTACACACTATTCTGTCCCACTCTAAAATCTTCTATGGGAAGTCTACATAACACTCAGAGTCTCACTGAGATAAACAAGAGCAGGGATTGGTATTGAGAAGTGAATACAAAAATAGTTACACTTTTTAGGTGTCACAGCACCAAGAATGAGCCACCCTCTAGATTATCCACAGGACACCACTTAAAAGTCCAGAAAGGAATTCTGCTAGAGCAGACTGTCTTAAAGCGACTCTATTACTGGGAGGCAATTAGATTAGACATGCTTCTGTAATCCTCTTCAGGCGGCAGTGGTAACACTCTTCCCAGGAAGGCAAATTGACTCTGCCACCCTCCTGCATGTGCAGCAGCTGTTTAAATTCACAGCCAGTTTTTAACAAGTCACTCAGAATGCCTGTGGTCGATAAAAGGGGAGATGTGCCACATCTCTGGAACTGCTGTGTCCAAATTGAAGTGCATCTCAAGAAACCTCTTTGACCTCATTTCATACAAAGTCAAATGGTACACCCTCCTACTGAAACCATCTTCTTCTGGTTGAAAAAGTTTGCCTCGGGAGCCAGTCAGAGGTCTGTGAAAGCTCTACCTGCTGAAGGGGAAGAGTTCTCTGCTTTCATCACCTGACACAAGAAAGAGTGACAGGCCCCTGATGTCAATTAACAAAATGATGCAGAACTGTCCCTGCATCCACATTTGGCGCCAGCTCAGCTGAGCTGTCAGGCACCCGTTGAGATGCTCATGAACACTGTCTCTCCCCGAAAAGAAAAGGCCAAAGCTGTACAACCACGAGATTAATTCCTATCACTCCCCCACGAAAGCTGGAAACAGAACCCAACCTGCTCTGTGAAACATTTACGTATGAAAGCTGTGCATCTGGACATTCGGTGGGCTGAATTTGAAGGTAAAGAAAGATGGAAGAATACAAAGAAGAGGCTGTCAGCTTGCAGCTTGGACAGTCAATACTTTCCTTCTTAACAATTTTTATTGAAGTTTTATTCAATTCATACAACATTTCTCCATCCAATTTAGACTCATTCCCCTTTCCATGGCCCCCACCCCACCCAAGTTCATGCATTCTGCCAAATATGTCTTGCATCTTTTTTTCAGTCTGTTTAAGGTTTTTCTATGCAGAGATATTCTCATACTCTCCTTCTAAATGTGAAGACAAGTCTACAGGGGAGTAAGAAAAGGGGGGAGGGCTGGAGAGATGGCCTAGTGGTTAAGAGCGCCGACTGCTCTTACAGAGGACCCGGGTTCGATCCCCAGCACCCACATGGCAGCCGAGAACCATCTGAAACTCCAATTCCAGGAGAACTCCAGTTCCAGGGGAATCGACACCCTCTTCTGACCTCCGCACCATTGCACGACACGGGTGCACAGACTTGCATGCAGACAGTACATTCATACACGTACAGCAATAATAAAAAAAAAAAAAAAAGAAAAGGGGAGAAAATACACTTTAAAGGCAAGTCAATAGATGGATGCAGTGACAGACACCTGGAAGCCTAAGGCTAGAAGGTGATCAGTTCCGGGGCAGTTTAGACTTCAAAATAAGAACCTACCTCAAATAAGTTATATAAATAAAACAAATAAATAGATAAACAAATAAATAAATAAACCATGTATGGAAGCACATACTTGTAATTCCAGTTCTTGGGTTAGGGGGATAGGACATGTGGGTTGCCACAAGTTTAAGCCCAGACTAGAGTTTTACAAATGTCAGGATGACCTTGAAGTCCCTCTATAGCCAATGACCTTGAATTTCTGATCTGATTTTCTTGCCCCATCATTGGGATTCTGTGCATGGTCACACCTAGTTTCATAGGTGCTAGGGTTTCAAGACCAGAGCTTCCAGTATGCTCAGCAAGCCCCTACCAGTTGAGCTACATCCTTTCTTTTAAGCCTATAGATAATGAATTAGTGTGTTATATGAGTGGATAATACCTTTAAAATATCAATATGTTAAATTTCTTCTTTCATATTAATTTGTATTTTGACCTGACCTCCCTAGATTTATGTTTGTGATAATTTGTGTTGTAAATTTTTCTAAGGCATTGATGACTAGTGAAGTTCATAGAATGCCAGCTAATTATCTTCTATTGAAGTTATTATTTCTTAATAAGTAAACAAATTTTGTAAATATTGTGTGGATGATGAAGAAACTAATGTGTCTGTGTGTTTATTATACCAAACAAATAAATGAATTAGATAAACAGTATATCTCCATATATTACCACTATAGATAATAAAATACATTTTGTTGTTTGGTTCTTTGGGGGATGAGATTTATTTGTTTGGTTTTTGTTTCCTAGAGACAAGGTTTCACGTATCCCAGGATAGCCTTGAACTCCTTTGCAGCCAAGTATGGTCTTAAACTCCTGATCTCATCCTACTGTCTCCACCTGCCAAAGCCTGGGATTATAGGAATGAGCCACACACCTAGCTTGGAAAGCTAACTTTGGCATTCATTCATAACTAGTGCTTTTGATTCTTCTGACAAAGAATTATATAATTATATTTTAATTTATAATTACTATCTAATTTAAGCATTATCTTGATATTAGGTAATGCTACTGAATTGCTTTCAGTTTTTGTATCATGATTATTCTATGATGATTATGCTTGCCTAAAAGCCTTTATCTTTTCAGATATGCACATTGAAATACTTATGAGGGTTTTTTTGAGACAGTATATCACTATGTATCCCTGGATAGCCCCAAAGTCTCAGAGATCTACCTACTTCTGTCCCCTGAGTTCTGGGACTGAAGGTATGCACTACTACACCCAGGTAAAATACTTCTGAGTGTAAGTGTATTGACATATTACTTCTAAATAATCTAGAAGAGGAGCACTTGAGTTGGAATATGATATAATAATTGTGGAAGCTGAGGTAGAGGAATATGAAAATTCATTATGCATTTTAAAATGATCACCTAAGCAACATTTCAAGCTATTATATTCTGACAATTACATAAACTGATATGAAATTGATTTAATAAGCATTCTCTGCTGTAACTTTTCCACTTTTCTAATCACTGAGAGAACAAGCCTATCTTCGGTAGTTTGGAGGTAAATAAGGCACTACTTTAGGATCTTCTTTCTCAGGAGTTGCTCTGGGGACAATATTTTCAGGAAGGCTGACTATGAGCTAGCTCCAGCTGTCCTGGAACTCTGTATCTGTAGACCAGGCTGGCCTTGAACTCACAAAGATCCGCCTGCCTCTGCCTCCCAAGTGCTAGGATTAAAGGCGTGTGCCACCACTCCAGGCTTCTTTCTTTTTCCTTCTTTTTTATTTTGGTAACTTTAGCTTCTATATTGAGGCTACAAGTCATTGTCCTTCTGGTTTTACTAAGGCTTTCTTCTGCAGCACATAAAGCCTTAACTCTTCAGTTAACTGAACCAATAAGGACTATACAGCTTTGTGAGAAATAACATCAAATTCTATTTCTTCAACATCTGTTTCTATAAAAGTTTAGATTTGTGGAGTTTGTATTTTTCCTAGAGTTTTACATTACTTTTGGTCTTTAAGAAAAATTGAAAACTTACATGTTAGTGTGTTTCATAGATTCTAATCAGAAATTGTTGAGTGTTACTACCAATCTATTCACTTAACACTAGTAAGTTTGAGTGCTTAGCATACTTCAGGCAATGTGTTCTGTCTACAAATAGCTTCCATCCCTAGGCAGGCATGGTGGTTCACCCCTTTAATCCAAGCTCCTGGAAGACAAAGACAGGTGGATCTATGTGAATTCAAGGCCAGCCTGGTTGACATAGGGAGTTCCAGGCCAGCTGAGGCTACAGAGAAACCCTGTCTCAAAAGGACCAAAATAAAAATAACCTCCATTTCTACCTTCTTAGAACCTCTGTATCTTAGTGTTAGCGACTCCTTTGGGAAATGTAGGAGGATAAACACTTGGCTTGAAAGGTCATGGAAGAATAAGGTTGTATCTGACAAACATTCTTGGGACTTGTATAAATCTCCTTTGATTTGGAGGCAAGCAGGCTCAGTGTGGCTCTGACACACTCCTGTTTCTCTGTAAACTCTTGAGCATGTAGGTAAAGTGTAGATTTAACGTACTTTTGAGGAGTCTATGTCCTCAGATAGTACTCTATGTCCTCAGATTATGCTTTGTACTTTCTTCCTGGGAATTTGTCTGTCCAGGTACAGAAATGGAGCAATAGATAGATAGATAGATAGATAGATAGATAGATAGATAGATAGATTGATTGATTGACAGATGATAGATGATAGATAGATAGATAAATGATAGATGATAGAAAGATAGATGATAGATAGATGATAGATAGATAGATAGATAGATAAATAGATAGATGATAGATAGACCTCATCATCATCATATTTCTCCTTGTTTTATGGGGGGAGGTAAGAAAGTCTCTCATATTAAAACCTTGTGGCACCTAGAAGGTAAGTTTCATTAGGACTCATTATAAATAGTTGTTACTCTCTCCTTGGAGGAATAACCCACGGCTGATGCCACAAGCTTACATCCTCTAGTGGTTAGGAGATGTTATAAGCCACAGTAAGACCCTGTCATATTTTACAGAAAAAAATATAATTCATGGATTAACATACCATACAAACATCTGTGTCTATACCAAAGTAAACTACCATAACAATTAGTACTGTTTAAATACCTATATATAATTGCTTGTGCTTCATTAGTAGGATTGAAAGGTTATTCATGGACAAACTGTCAGCACATGAAAGGAAACAGCCAGAATTGACCAGAGTCCAAGACAACAGCTCCAGAGAAAGTAGACTGTTTTGCTTCTTGTCCACCTGTGCCCCTTTTCTAAGCCTAGGGAACAATCTGCAGAAGAGGGGGCGTGATAGAATGTAAGGGCTGTGATTGGAGTGAATGATGAAACTACAGCAATATAGTCTGGACACTCATCTGATCAACTTGAATGAACATACAAGCCCCCCCAGCTGGATGGTGGGACCCATGGGCTGTGTGGGTTTGGGCACAACTGCTTGCAAATTGGTTTTACATGAAGGATGCTTGTACTCATAAATGATTACTTATTGTTAAAAAATGAAAAAAAATAAAGAAGTAATAAAAAAGAAAGATAGATGATAGGTAGATAGATAGAAAGATAGATAGAAAATAGAAGATAGATAGGTAGATAGAAATAGATAGAAAGATATAGATAGATAGAGAGATAGATAATAGATAGATAGATGATAGATAGATAGATCAATAGATCAATAGATAGATTGACAGAGAGATGATAGATAGAAAGATAGATGGTAGATAGATAGATAGAAAAATAGATAGATAGATAGATGATAGATAGAAAGATGAAAGAAAGAAAGAAAGAAAGAAGATCGATAGATGATAGAGATATAAATATAGATACACATATAAATAGTAACATAAAAAACAAATGGAAAGACAATACATATCTATGCATAATTTCAAATAACTTACTTAAATATGGGATCCTCAAGAAGGTGAAGCTTCCATCCCATTCCTTAAGTGTGTGTTCTGGGTGTTGACTTCCATACAAAGATGCAGTGTAAAAAGAGGGGAGATGTGAACATACAGCTACAGTTATGAAACCTAACAAACCCTTCCTCAGCTGAGTGATCCATGTCAATATTAACAGAGACTGTAGAAGTAGCTTTTCTATAACATGATCCAGTGACACTTTCCATCTGTGACCTTCCTTCCAAAATCACATAACCCCAAACTAATCACAACTAAAGTATAAAAATGCAATTTGCAAATTGGTTTTACATGAAGGATGCTTGTACTCATAAATTATTACTTATTGTTAAAAAATGAAAAAAATGTAATAGAAGAAAAAAAACAAATTATGACATGTTAACAGTTGTTGCTCTACTAATGGTAAAAAATAAGTTTTTATTCAGTTCGCACAACACAATTATGAAATGCTACTGTTTTTAATATATCTTTGCTCTTTTACTGTGTTTTTATATTAAATAAATCAGTGTTTTAGTGTTTCATTTTAATTCTTCTGTTGTTTTTTTTTTTAGTTATGTATTCAAAGTCACTTTCTTAGAGGTTTTTGTAGGGATTACAGTCAAGTGTTTATTTTATCATAAGTAACTTTAGATCAATTTTGATTTAACTTGGACAGCATATAGCAACTCTATCCTAAAATAGCTCCATTGCCCGACCTTTGTGTTATTATTGCTATATGTATTCTGTTTTATGTGCATTCTTAAATGTCTTATATAACCATATTTCAACTTGAAACAATATAATAAACTTTCCTGTTTATAAAGAAAAGGAATTAAATGAGATGATTCTGACCAGCTAAGTACAGGTACTGTTATTCTCAATTAATCATCTCCTGGGCTTCTCCTTAATACTTTAGTTGACTGTTTCTGTTATTTGAGCTAATATGCATTTCCAGAAAAGGAGAGTTCTTTGACAGCAAGAATGTCAGCAATGTGGGTCCCTTATTTCATAAAGTGTGGCTTATACTCTGTATAATAAATAATAATAATAATAATAATAATAATAATAATAAATACAATTGAAATTTTACGAAACATGCCCATGGATTAGTTTTTAAAACTACTGCAAAATACACATTACAAAATGTGTGTGTGTGTGTGTACAGTGTGTGTAAATATGTGTTTATAGCTTAAGGCTATATAACAAGAAACAGAGTGCCAAATGGAAGAAACTTCCGGGTTGTTGGTAAGGATAGTCCAGGAAACTTCCAAAACAATATAAGCTGTTTCCACAGTCCTAGATTTCCTACCAAAACTTGAAGATAAGGCCTTATTGCTGAAAACAGGCCACACTTTAGACACAGGACTTGGAGTAAATGAGCTGGAACTGACTTGGAAGGCTTCAAGAACTAGCTCTCAAAGGGACATCTGTGGACACATATGACTCAATAGGCCTTAACATATATAACAGAATGGTGAGATCCGGTGGGAGACCCTATGGGGATCCAAATGTTATCAATATATTGCATAAATGCACAAAAATCCAGTTAAAAATTTATAAAAAATATATCTTATAAGCATTCATCAAAACTATGAAAGTTACCAAATAAAGTCCAAGGATTTGGGGTATGCTGACGCCATTGTTGTAAGCTCATTTGAGCAAGTTCCACAGGGCCTGGAAGACTGTTTTCTTATGGTTATCCACCGACCTTGGCTCTTACAATCTTTCTGCACCCTCTTCACCAAGGTCCCTGAGCCATGAGTGGGTGGGGTTTCATATAGGTCCTATCAGGGGACAAGAGCTCTGCAGTCTCTTATTTTTATACTTCAGTCACTTGTGGACTGTGTTAATTACCATCTGTTTCATGAGGAAGCTTCGCTGGTGAAAGTTGAGAGATGCATTAGTGTTCTCTCTACCCCTTATCATGCTATGTCCTATGAGCCTTAGGTGTGTGTGTTTCATTGTAGATATGTCACTTATGGCTGGGCATCTGAGAGACACTATTCTCTGTGTGTGCCCAGTTGTGGAACTCTGTAACAATCTTTATCCTTTGTAAAAAATAAACTTCTTTGATGAGTGGGGAATGGTTTACTTGTCTGTAAATTTAAGGATCCATACTTAGCATACAGTAAAGAATTACATTTGTCTAGGGATATGGCAGAGATAAGCTTTTCTCTAGGATCTATGACCTCTCCAGGTTGTGTATTTGGCTCTGATTACAGTGAAACACTGTCATCATTCACAAGACCAATGAAAACTCAGACAAAAACTCAGCATAGAACTGGAGAAGTGGGCAGAAGGCCACAACCTTAGCCAAAGAACTATTGGCAGCTGATTAATGCTAAGTGAGAGAGAGTTGATCTTCTTTAAGGGAGAGAGAGACTCTTGATAGGCTGACTAGACTCCAGTGGATGAACTTACACTGAGGGACAACTGGACTCTAAATGCCTTAACATATATGACAGAATGCATGAATTCTAGTGCGAGCATCTATCTAAGGATGTGGATGGGGGAAGGGCCTAAATATGATTAATATGTTTTATATTAAATGCACAAAAATTCAATAAAAATATACATAAAAAAGAAAACAAAAACTCTCATGCCAAAAGAAGACTAAGGAAGCGTAGTGCATAAATAATGTGGGTTCCCAGATGGGGTCTTGGGAAAGAAAATGGACCAAGCCTTATTTAGGTAAGTACTAAGAAAATGGAAATAGAGTACAGACTTTAGCTAATAGTAATCCATCAATACAGATGGACTCACTATTGTGATATGTGTACCACAAAGTAACCTATCATAACAATTAGTTCTATTTAAATACCTATATATCTAATTGTGTGTGCTTCATTAGTAGGATCAAAAGGTTATGCCTGGACAAGCTGGTAGCCCATGAAAGAAAACAGCCAGAATTGACCAGAGACCAAGACAACAGCTCCAGAGAAAGTAGACTGTTTTGCTTCTCATCCACCTGTGCCCCTTTTCTAAGCCTAGGGAACAATCTGCAGAAGAGGGGGCATGGTAGAATGTAAGGGCTTTGATTGGGGTTAATGGTGAAACTACAACAATATAGACTGGACACTCATTTGATCAACTTGATTGAACATACAAGCCCCCCCTGCTGGATGGTGGGACCCATGAGCTGTGTGGGTTTGGGCACAACTGCTTGCAAATTGGTTTTACATGAAGGATGCTTGTACTCACAAATTATCAC